>VOMN01012418.1:0-95226 GCA_014899125.1 Orchestia grillus
TGTGGTCACACCGCCGTGCCGGTGGTCACACCGCCGTGCCGGTGGTCACAATTCTGTTGTAATAACTTCACGTGACTCATTACACTTCCCCGACAGCCTTCCTTCCCTATGCCGTCGCTGTGTAGACACCATCACGACACAAGCACCAAAGTGCGGAATTTCTAGCGTATCCGTTGTTTGCAAGCCAAATGATGAAAGTAGAAGTAAGACTTCTCGACGCTCGCCTATTGGCAGCTTGTTTGAAATTGATAAGTTATTTTTTCGCTGTCTGAAGGCTTGTAGTCCAGTCTCGGATTTTTCCACCGCGACAGGATTTCAACGAAATTGTGTCCACTTGCTCCCTAAATTCATGTGATGAGATTTTAGATGTTCAACGCTTGCTGTTGTCTGCTCCGTGTGTTGTCCTGGGGGACACGGCCCACACGATGCCTACCCTTGAATGTCACTCAGTAGTTTTCACATGACTATGAATAACTTCTACAATCAAATACTCTGGAACACATGGACGAATATTATTGTTCCTAAGCACGCATTTTAAATGCAGGAGTGCCAATCACTTGACAGTGAGATGAAATGTCAATCACTTGACAGTGAGATGAAAGGCCTATCATTCGACAGTGAGATGAAATGTCAATCACTTGACAGTGAGATGAAAGGCCTATCATTCGACAGTGAGATGAAATGCCAATCACTTGACAGTGAGATAAAAGGCCAATCACTTGACAGTGAGATGAAATGCCAATCACTAGACAGTGAGATAAAATGCCACCCAAGAAAGTACAATCAGCAAAGTGACGCGAGGCTGAACACTTTGCTTTGATTTAGAATCCTGGTCGCATATTGGCGCCAGCAAGTAGTGCACTTCTTACTCCTTAAATTATTGTCGTCTTTTATTTATCGTAGTACAGTACCTAGAGTACAGCGCACGAGGTAAATAATTGTTTCAACTGTACTCACCATCTCTGTACCAGGCAGGTAGTAGCCTCAAGAAGGGGGTGTTGGCTGCGCCCCATCGAGGTTGGTCGGGGTTGTTGCACGTGCCATCTAGGGTTCGAAACCGGGAAGGGGAGCACGAAGTGGGGGGCAGAGGCGTGGGACACTCGCTTCCCAGGACTGTGTTCTCCGTGTTGATCTGGGGCAGCATCAGTGACACCTGTCCCACGGTCAAGTTGTGCCTGCGTGTGCAAAAACGAGACGTGAACTAATGTTAAGCCTTTAAAGAACCTTTATCAATTCCAACACGTTTTACCGTTGGGGTTTCAGTGCCGTACAACTACTGGTGTGGTGAGGGATGTGATGAATGTGTGGCTTAAGCTTCCTTTTCTAAGGGAAGTAGTCCGTGGTCACGTGAAAAGCCTTGCCTGAGCCAAGACTCGAACCCTGGACCTCTCGGCTCTGAGGCCATCACGCTAACTAATACACCATGGCACGACGGCATGAAGGAAGAACAGTTCCAATACTAGACCGTTCCTCAATTATAATTATTGTAATTGTATGCATATCTGAACAGATGATATGAATATGTTAAGTGAAAACAAGCCTAAGAAATTTTCGATAGAATAAATCGAGAGAGCTTGTGCAAATCTCTAATTTAGGGTAATTGTACAATTCGGGCAATTCCAATCGGAATGAAAATGACTTCAAACTGCAAGAACAGTGAAGGGATCATTGTGCTGTGGTGTTACAAAGATAAGTATGTACGAGTAGACCTGCGCTTTTCTTTGCAAGTCGCATGGCATACTCTAGTGACCATTGATCAAATGGACTTTTCAAGCAGAAGTTTGAAGAGTTTCAAGAAGAGTTCGAGTAGCTCGCGGTAACGAAGTGCAGCACTTCAAATTTTCCCGAAACCTTGAAATTCTTTCGTTTAACAACTTTTCAGAGGGCGATGTTAATTAGCCCCTTCCAACAAGAGAGCCGTCGGTTCACAAAAAAGAACAGGGGTGGTTTGGTCTTCGATTGTGTGGCTAAATGTTAAGGGAAACATAAGACCAATCAAGCACAAAAACCGAACCAGCTGCAGACGCTCGCACGCGACGCTGTGCTTCGGATGGGGGTGCTCGGGTAACTTGATCAGCAACGACAGTAGCAAAGTACCAAAACAACAAGCGATGATATTTTCATACAGACCGACATCCAGTGACAAAACGCTCGGTTTCTTGCCTCCCATGACATTGAATGATAAGATTACATTTAATCGGTACCCGCTCCGATGCACTAAAAAGTCGTTCGTCCTGTACGTGTCGATTAATCACAGCAATGAGTCGAGGATTAGATGCGTGGGATTTGACGCGTGGGGATTTGACGCGTGGGGATTTGACGCGTTGGGATTTGACGCGTTGGGATTTGACAGAACAGCCTCGTTGGAGGAGAGTTGGCTGCCCGAACAGCGGCGCCTGACGCGTGTTTCAGGCTGATCGAAGACGTCTGGTGCGTCGTTCCCGAGTGAAGGCGAGTATTTAAGACAGTTTAATTTAACTTGACCGCATTTTAACGCATCTTTTATGTCGTTATCGTATTTAAAGACAGTTATTGAACCTGGTGCATGAAAATTTTTAGTCTTTTTTGAAACTTTTGAATTGTCTGATGCGAGATCACTGATGACCTGCCGGCTTCTTTGTTGTCTCGCAGTGCATTGTTTACCAATCATAAAAATCTTGTAATATTAATTCTTAAGTAAAATATTCACCTTCTGTTGGCTGTACACCACTCTAATAACCTAATCATTATAACATAGCCTAACATCATATTCAGTGTTAATCTATTTAGAATTTTTGCATTTCATGGGAAGTTTTGGATTCTGTAATAAATTTTAATTTCTTTTCTAATAGAATTACGACGCCTAATGGGTTATAATTTAATTGAATTTAATGTTGTGTTCATCTATTTAATATTGGTGACGATAATTTCTCATACGAGAAAAAATATTAATGAAACGATCGAAAAAAATCTTCATAAGAACACGTGTGACGTACAAACTATAAACTTTGGCTTATTTAGAAAGATACAAGGAAATCCTGAAGAAGAAATACACCGAAATTCGGGAAGTCTGCATTCAACTTTTTTGCCAATTTTCATGACTTTAAAATACTAAGAATAGTAGAAACGGGTGAATATTTTCAAGGTTTTACAGTCTCTATTACAGGCAAGTTTTTTTATGCGCGAATGTTATGCAAACTGAAGTTATATGCAACTCCAAAGCAAACGCCAGGCACAGAGAAGAAACTGGTCGGCGAGGCAAAATGATGCTGCCGTATTGGTCCGTTTTTGCGATACTTTCATACTGCGCAATCCCTCAATCATCGCAACAAACGGATCAGTTTTAACATCCTTGACAAAATTTTAGCCAATTTTCGGGCACCAGCTGACTCGTTCAAAGTATATCCTGCTTGCATGACGTCAGCTCAGCAAACAATGTGGCGACGCCGCCGCACCGCGGGCGGGGCCACATGTCCGTTGCATCTTGAGTGACTGTCGCACTTTTGCTAGAGACGAACACTCGTTTGTAAAAAATTAGTTCAGAAGAATTGAACTCAACAGATAGGGTATTGGTTTTCTGCATTTGGAGGATGAACTTTGCGTGTTTTCTAGAAATATTTTGAATTGTAGACACTTGTGACCGTAATTTTTAAAAAGCGTGTTCTTTAAACTTGTCAATTGTACTTCCATAAGTTTAAAATATTGCCTAGCATCCATTAGGAATTATTTAAAAGCTTACCAAGTACAGATGACTAAACTTTTGCATAGCAATGAGGACAAGAACCTAAATCAAATCATTTTCATTTGATTTGGATCATAAAACTTAACAGCAAACACTGGCATATTGAGTAAAATATCAACTTAGATGAGCAAATATGAAAGCACAATTTGGTAAACTTAATTATTCACCGTGGAGTAATATTTTTAAGGGAGTTCTTTACACATCTTTAGGCAAGAGCTCACAGAGTTGAACAGGCGTTCTGGCTATGAAAGGACGAATGCATGACAGAAGCACCTACTTCTTGTAACTATCCCTTAATCTAAGGAGCCTGAACAAAGTAATTTGTTATAAGCCATGCCATTTGCCCGAATATCAACAAGCCATGTCATTTGCCCGAGTATCAATAAGCCATGCCATTCTCCCGAGTATCAATAAGCCATGCCATTTGCCCGAGTGTCAATAAGCCATGCCATTTGCCCGAGTGTCAATAAGCCATGCCATTTGCCCGAGTGTCAATAAGCCATGCCATTTGCCCGAGTGTCAATAAGCCATGCCATTTGCCCGAGTGTCAATAAGCCATGCCATTTGCCCGAGTGTCAATAAGCCATGCCATTTGCCCGAGTGTCAATAAGCCATGCCATTTGCCCGAGTGTCAATAAGCCATGCCATTTGCCCGTGTGTCAATAAGCCATGCACTTGCCAGGGAGTCAATAATAAAGTGTGTGAGGAACAGAGGAGGCTGAAGTGACAGGTTCTCCGCAAAGAAAATTCATCGATGTGAAAGGTACGCGTGACGTAGTCGTATTGAGCGCAGGCTTTGAGGGAGTGCCGTGAGCAGCGCTGTAGCAAGCAAGACGCGTCTCGGAACTTGCGTTACTAACTCACCAATCGTCAAGTTCATCAACTTATTGAGCACTGAATAGGATGCTAAAATATTTTAATGATAACGAAAGCTTTATTCGGTGTATAGTCAGGAAGCTTAATCACGATTTCGTGTCTTGATGTGTAGCAATTTTGAATTAAGTTTGATCCTTACCCAAAATTGACTAGATTACGTTTACCTTCCAAACATCAAGTAGGCGTAAAACTCAACTACAGGGAGCTAACATTCTAGGATAACGTCGTTTGAGGGTTGTAAAACCTTACAAAAATCCCATATCAGAGAAACATTGAGGCAACAAAGAAAAAATACTTCTAGCAAAATATTTATAGATTTTTGAGAAGCAATAAAGAAAGAAACGATTTTCATGCCACTGCAGTGTAAATACCCGCACATCATTGAGGTGTGGATGCGTCCCCAGTGACAGTAATACATATGACCTCATGCCCCGGTCAGCTGTAATTTTCTTCAATTGCAACGACACTGATGCTTATGGTTGCCAAAAAACAACATCCGTTTCACGACCCAAGTCAAAACTACAGTTTCTACAGAAAGACCACAAGTCAATTAAATTGTAAGAGGTGTTACATGCTTATCTTTTTCTTTGACTTAATACACACGTGAATATCGTACAGAATAATGACTGCTTAAAGTGTATTTCAAACAAAAATTAGTACAGGTGGTTTTCGCTTGAACGTACACTCACTCTGCTTTATATTGCCGTTATTGAAAGGCATAGAAAACGTTGCTGTGAATGAAGGGATAGGAAACGACCTGTTCAAAACAGAAAACAGTCAGTGTCGTTAATTTGAGTTACAGTCCGTAAAATGAGGCACGATTCCCTTTAATGTGAAGCGCGGATTGGACGTTGAAGCAAGGACGGCCTGTACTTAAACTATAGCGAGGACGGCCTGCTTTATCTTTAGATTACTATTGTTATTACTATATTATTATTAGTTATTATTATTAGGCATTATTATTATTATTATTATTATTAGCTAGTTTAAAGCTCCCAAGCCGCAAGGAATGCGATCTCAAGAGAGCGAAAAGAAGGTACCATTTAGTACGGACTTTGGAAAACCTGGAATCTATGCACTGGTGTGTTTCTACACACAATCCCTTGCGCATAGACACAGGAAACAGAGAAAATAAACGGAAGAAACGACACAGAAACATAAGCAAAAAAGGTGTGAAAACGGAAAGAAGCAAAGCGGGGCGAAAGAAAAAAGTCCCGAAGGCCTAGCTAGAGTTGAGGTAACCCAACAGTGTTCCCTGGGGACGCCAGTCCCCATAACACAAGATAGACAAACCTAACAAACCTAGCCTTATTGCATATGACCTATCCTTTGCCTCTGAGGGGCTTATCGTTAGATATCCCTTATTTATCCTAAGAATGTCGTAAACGACACATAATGAGCATTCGATGAAAAACACGATGTAACCCAATTAAATTGTTTGCACAGTTCCATCACCTATTGAATGCATTTGGCACACCTTACTTTTGAACAATTCAAATTCAAGCAGGTAGCACAACGCACGACAACGGTTTTCAGGCGCATTGGGGAAAAAAAAATTTTTCCTAGCCGGAAAATAATTCCTTACGAAACGCTTGCCCACCACGAGCTTGATCGTGAGGCCACTCACCGCACAGCGAGAAGGTGGGTCGAAATGATGGAAATTGAGGCGGCTGCCGAAATCTGCCTGGTCATCTCAGTGCCGAGGAGGAGACTGTAGTAGTGGTAGGACGGCGAATCTGGACCCAGCTTACCACCTGCAAACAAACCCATGTTAATTACAAGCCTCGAATCCCTCGATGTTGCAAAACAGACAAACTTATAGTGACTAATAAAGATAATTTTCAAGAAAGTACACTGTGCGCCAGTAAAAAAAAAGTATCACTGCGGACAAACTTTTCAGCGTTGAGCAAGGTTTTGTTATTCAAATAGAACGCAGAATCTTGGCACAGCTTCCATAGATTTTCCTGTAAGATTAATAGCAAACCCAGTTAGTTAAAAATAAGTAATGGAACTGGTACCTTGTTCCTTCACTACCATGGTTTTTCCTACACACCGTGCTGCAATACATTAATAATATCGACTAGGCGTCACTATTTTGGAGAACTTATTGTCATTGAAAAATAACAAAAATTATGTCATCCAAACACTGCACGGATCAAAATCAACGAATTTATTCAGAATGGAATAGGAGCAGGAAGGAAAAGTAACCACTGAAGGGCGATGCATCTGCCTAATCTTCATTTCATATTAATGGTGCACGTTGGAATGTAAGAGAAGTTCCTCGACGAACGTAAGCATTGCCCTGCTTGATGCTTGCAATAGAATTGTCAATGGGATATGTTATCGCAAATCAAAAACGGTACAGTTCTAACGGGAATTAATAGAGTAAGAGAAAATGTACAGAGAATGGCAACAAAATCACCCAATAAGCAGGCAGAAAAACAATCGATTGTGGAACAACATCTGATCCTTGGAGAATACATGCAAATGATTTCGAAGGCCGAGACTACCAATTGGATGAAAGATTAGACATTATCGTACAAGAATTTTAATGAATGGCAGGAATGCTGTTGATTGGCCATTCTTCTCGCTGGAATACACAGCAGCAACGCCTCGAAGGACAGCCTGGGAGACCTTGAAACTAAACTCATTCGATGATTCGGCGAATCGTTGGTACAACAAGGAAGCTTCTGCAGGCCCTAGAAAATTTCGTCTTTTCATTTACTTAGGGAAGTTTGAGAACCTTAAACTCTTCCGTGTATTTTGTGTAGCTCAGCTTCATTTTCACACTCATCATCAACAATGCTAGGAAGGATCCTGCATGCAGTTGATTCGACAACCGATTAATTGAATGTGAATGAGTTTTCAACGTATTGCTCTTTTGTTTTTGCCAACACAATGGCAACAGACAAAAAAAAACAGGTAGTACACCGTCCTAAATTTCACAAGGTACATGTGAACCTTGAGAACATTCAAGCGTCGTATATTCCGTCTACATCTTATTATACGCAGGGTCATTCTCTTAAATCGCAGGGTCGTTTTATATTTCAGTTCGTTGCAAGTTACCCACTTTTCTTCAATATATTTAGTGTCATTATTTAGAAGAAAATATTTCGTGGCACTCCTGATTTCTTAAATTTACTTAGGAAACACTTTCGCTGCATACTAAATGCCCAAATTACATCGAATAAATTATTACGCTAAAGCCGAAGAATTTAAAGCGACTTAGATTCTACTGGCTAGTAATACTGATCACAATATCCCAATCTCATGTTTGATGCATAGAAAAGGTCGCAGCTGTAGTCTCCAAATTTAGTTGACAAGGTTCATTTTTTACAGAATTGGTCTAGCATTATTTGAGCGTCGGCAGCGCATGTAGGACATCAGTCAAGTTCTTGTGGTGCCCCAATCAAAGCAGCAACTTCATTGCCACGCCTATAAACGTTCCTTTTACGTGCCAGTGATCAATTTGCCTTTCATATTATTCTTAGGTTGCGAAAACAAGATGATCCCAATGCCCTCGAGTGCCCAATAAACATTCACAGTGAACGTATCGATAACCTCATATTATAGAATGCTTGAGAAAAGGCATTCAAATTGCTCAAAGCATTAAAATTATTCAAAATTGTAGCGGCTCAACCCATGATCAACGCTTACCAATTCTCAACAAGTGCCAGTCGTCACAACAATTATTAGTATTCGCCCATTTTTTAAGCAACGGAGCAACAACGGTTAAGTGCTTTCGACATCCCATATAATTTTGCAGTGACGCTGGTCAACATCTGCGTACCTTTAGCCGGACTACATGCAAGTCTAACACTTTCGTCAAGACATCTGTCATTTAAATCTTATGCCTCAGTCATTTATATGACTCATTTAATAAATTTATGGGTGGGGGCGAAAAAGTTAGACTGACTTAGCGTGCGCGGGACCAAAATCTATGGCTGGAGATGATATAAACGGAAAGAAAGAAGATAGGTTTTGGCGTTGACTACGTGACGTGAGCCACGTGGTGCCATCAGAGGTCGCATAACGGAAATGTGACATTATGGTGAGACTTCCAAGTGAGGCGTCCCATTGTTATTGACGTCTTCCGCAGCGCCTCACTTACAGAGCCGGCAACGGAGGCAAGATGTTTGGAGGCTTGTTGTATTGACATTTGCACGTGTGAAACCGAGGAAAAGTGGGGGTAAAATACCCGTCTACATGACGAAGAATAATTGCACTCAATATTCAACAAAGCGTTTCACTTTAGGGCGTCCTTGACTTCTTTAAAGATTTAGGGATGTATTAATGCGTGTTTTAATTAAATGGCTCTTCAATACAAGATGCGACCTGGCTGTATGTACGTCACAGAAGATACGCCAGACAATTTACAACTGATTAGATAGAGCTCAATTTCACATGAAGCTATTAGAGACTAAGGCGTGACCATTGTATCCCCTAAATTGAATATGTTGAATATTTTAAGGCTTGTTGAAAATTCAAATACGAAAAACAATTGAAATCTGAATCATATTTTTGAATGGTTTCTTGATTTCCCTCAGGCTTTCGCTGGCCCAGACCCATTGAAATGAAGGAAAACTTTAGTGTTAAATTAGTTATGGTCTTAGTTTGCAGCTCTCGACTCGCGTCAAAGGGGACTCGAAGAGAGCGAAGAGAAGGGACCCTTTAGTATGGACTACAGAAAACGGGGAATCTGTACACAATGTGTGTTCAGACACAGGATCCCCTCCGCATAGCAGCAGAGTTAAAAATGAAGAGGAAACAGTGACAAAGGAGAGATAGCAAAGAATGTGTGAAAATTGCAAAACCGCAAAGTGGGCACGAAAGACAAATATAGGGAACGTCTAGCTGAAGCAGAGGTAATCTACAGTGTTCCTCAGGGGACGCCAGTCCCTTTAACATACTGAGTGAACAAAAAGTCCTTGGACCAATTTTTAGTTATATGTAATAATGAACTCGAACTGCTTCTTTGTTGGTTTGAGAAGTTCATAACGTTAAGTGATTCGTCGCCTATCATATGTTTTCGGATTTTCTAAATTTAGTATTTGTTTTCCAAACAAAAAACAGAGAAGCAATCATAGGACTTCACTGTGCGGGTGAGACCAATTCTGAGATCATTAATTTATTTCGAGTACCCAAATCAACCGTATAGCATGTTGTGAAGAGATTCAAAGAACTTGCACTGCTGAGGATCCTGCGAAGCGTTCGACCAAGATCTGTTCGCACAACGAAAGTGATTAAGGCGGTCCGCGAGAGGGTACGGAGGGCCCCAAACAGGTCAATTCCACAAACAGCAAGAGACATGCATGTGAGTATCACTTCGATAAGAAATATCGTCAAAAGTGACCTTGAACTGCATTCTTCTAAAATGAGAAAGCGCCAACCCCCCACAGATCTCCCGAAACATAAAAACGCTTGACATGGAAAAATATCTTCTCAGCGAGCGGAAGGATGGCATGCAAATTGGAGAGATCATTTTTCACAGGAAAAACTCTTCACAGCTGAGCCGAAATTCAATTCTCATAATGATCGAGTGTTGACTATGAACTCAGATGTCACTCCAAATTCTGTAAGAACTGTTTATTGCCGCCAAAAAACTTTTTCGGTGATGGTATTGGCCGCGATATCAAAAACATGGAAATATCACATCAATTTTGTTAAAGAGGGTGTGAAGGTCAACTCCAAGTGATATATCGAAGATATTTTGAATGCAGCACTGCGAGATGAAAAACCACTTCAAAGATGAGGTGTTCACGTTTCAGTGGGATGGAGCACCTTCCCATACCTCAAACTAAACTCAAGAATGGTGTCATTTCTTAAAGTCTGGAATAAGACAACGTGTCCTCCATCCTCCTCCGACCTAAATCCTATGGGCTTTTCTGTCTGGTCAGTGCGGGAAACCAAGGCTTGGGCCTCTCCTTAGCACAATGTTAACTCTCTTAAGCAGTCACTTGAGAGAACATGAGCCAAAATACCTCAAGAAACACTCCTTGCCTCTTTTGAAGGTTTCGGCGAAGACTCGAGGATGTTTTGCAGACCAAGGGCGATCACATTGAAAACGGATGCTTTAAATTAAACTTTGGTCCCATAGTATACGTTCTATTCAATTTTTGTTTCATTGAATGAATTCACCTAATAATAGTTTGCATTTCATTTCATCCAAGGATTCCTTGGTCACCTTGTAGGACAGACAAACTTAACATCTTACGGCCTATCCTATGACCCCGTGAGGGGTTTTCGATAGTAAATATTCGCTGCTTATTCCATCTCATTACGTTATCTATGCATCCAGTGGAAGATAGTGTTCCAAGCCATCGACAAACTTTCCTGAATGAAATAGAACTTGAAGAACAAAGAGGACACGCCGCATCGACATCAGTTATCGACAATAAAACGAGCAATTGCCGGCAAGAATAGGTTCCCCGAATTACCAAACTAGATCCAAAATAGTCTCGAGTAATTATTAAGGGTTGTTGATATGATCGACAGAAACTTGATGTTCTTGGCCACTCTCAGGGGTGTTGAGTTCTATACTAAAAACAAGCGTAAGCACTCTGCAGTACTTTTATTTCGAAGAAAATAAAGTCTTTTTAAAGCACTTGCAGAGTTTTCTTTCGGAGAAATAAAACTCGATCAACTACAACAGCCTTCCTTTTACAATTTTCACAAGGAAATCGATAGATTAGCCATGAATACTTTCCTAAAATACGACTTGAACCATTCTTTGAATCCTTATTCCATTAGAGCTGGCTCCTGCTATCTCGTACAATCCTGAGGGTATCATTCCGTCATTTATCACAAACTGAGCGTTGGACGCTGTCGTCGGCCGTAATTGCACAGCATCTTTGAATCCACGGGCATTCGCGAGTGCCTTAATGTAATGAAAGTGCCCTCCACCGCCCATGACATCATCGCCTCAATGAAAGTCGCCGACCGTCCTGATCATGGCAGCCATTTTGGTATCACTCGTGAAGCCTGAATAGAAAACTTTTCGCCAACTTTATCATTATGAATAAAACGGCTTTCAATCTGTCATTCATTGTCTATGACATCCCTACAAGAAATATGTAGTAATTCTTTAAGAAACGTTCTTCCGCTCGTTTGGGCGACATATGGAAGGATATTGCATTCCAAACTGTTTTTATTATAATAATCTTTCTCGATCAAGTTGTAAAAACAAAGCTAATTTTTGTCTAACTCCAAAAACAGAAAGCCTACCAGAGACTGTAAGATAATAATTAGATGAGCAATACTTAGCCCATTGGAATATTTTCGTTTCTCTCTCTCTTAAGAACCGGACTTCTGATGCGAAGCTCATATGTGTGATCCGTTCTTTCCGTAAACGGGGAGTTAATTTTATAACAATGAGAGTATCAGGCCAAGCAAGCTTACCAGACTAGAGTTTAAACTAATTACAAAAACTTGACGAAACCGCAAAAAAAAGGGTATGTCATGGCCGAACCATTTATTTCGTAAAAAAAGACGAATGCAATGAAAGATTAAAAAAGAGCTATGAGCATATCGTCATAATAATTTGGGTTCAGAAATATATTTTAAAAAATTCACATGTGATTTACGACCCCAAAATGTGGAAATTCAAAGAAAATAAATTTTCGTTCGAGAGGCTCGTTGTTATCTTGCCTTCACCAGGACCATAGATTCTCTCATCATATATTTTCTATTTGAAGAGAGTATATACACAAGCCCCATTGTTTGTGTTTTTTCTAAACGCAGTCATGAACCCTAGAATACATACTTTCGCTCTTCAAACTGCAAAAACCTTCTCTTTTATTCGGTAAGTCACGAGTGAGATGCTAGCCCGGCTCAGGTACGACCTTTCTCCGAGGTTCGGCCGCTGCGACTCACGGAAGTCCCGCTAGCCCAAGACACCGCGTGCTTCCCTGCCGTGGAAAGTGCAAACAGTTTGCGTAGAGCAGTAATTGGTCCATCGGTGCTCGGATTACGATATACTGAGAAATGTTTTCAAGTAATACTCGGTTTTAGTACAATCTTCGTGTTGCTTCCCAGCCTTCGAGATCCGAAACACGCGTGATTTCAACGTCTTGCTACAGTCGCGTTATCTCAGGATTCCAGAATAATTGCGATTTTTACACTGTTGAAAGCATTTAAAATTCATTATGTTTCATTCTTATGCCTTAGAATATTACACCGCATTCGTCACTTCGAATGAAATTCGTGACTAACATTCAACGTCAGAAACCTCTGTACAGAATCACCACTGACCAGTAAGGTAGAAAAGCAAGGAATTGTTTGTTTTAATGAGTGTGCTCGATTTAATTCGGTAATTGTAGACTGAGCAGCGAGTTGTACAAGAAGGCATGTGACAATCTAAAATCAGTAGCATGCGTCTAACATAAGTGAATAAAGCCATTGTTTTAATCAGAATATTCAAACCCGAATTGGGAAAGCAAACAAGAAAATAAACTGGGAACTTCGTGTTGATATTCTGTTCGTTAGGGTTAAGAAGTTTATTAATGTAAAAAATTGAGGCCGATATTTCCGCTAAAAATCCGAACCGGAAATTGATAAGCCATATCAATAACAGATGCCTTTAAATCATAAAAGTAAAAAGGTTAGATCCTTGCGAGTTTTCTAAGCCCGCAAATCCTGCTTACTCAAGCAGCGTCGCCCTCGACCTCCCGAGCTCAAATGCATCTGTCGGACGAGCAACTTTCTCTAGTCAGCAAACTATTTCAGTCGACAAACCAATGAGTCAAATTAAAATAAATATTTCACACTATTCTACGAAACATGAAACTATTAACGAGAGAAATGTCCTCCTTCAATTGGAAGCCACTGAGGGCTACTTAGTTAACCTTCGCCTAGAAAACTTACTGATGTCGCCGATTTCCTACGGTTGATAAAAACCTGTGCTACAAAACCACGACGTAATAGCAAAACCAAGACTTGAGCAGACCTCAGAGCATTTATCTAGATCGGTTACATCATACGGCATGCGCTGCAAGCTCCAGTGACGTGGAAACTTTCTCCAAGAAGAGTTGTGGGCACCCTGGTCTTCGGTGGGTAACTGCACCTCTATGCAGGATGATCACTTTCATCCTGCCTGGCTGAGCCTCCGAGACCCCAGGTACTGACAGCGAAAGGTTAGACGGTTTCAAACTCGAGATGCTCACCATGTCAAGGCTTTAGTTTTCTAGCTTTTTTAAGTACCAAGCAAAAACTGAAATGCCAGAGGCTATACATCGCTGAATGAAAGGAAAATCTAACGATTAACTAATCTGGGGATAATCTCTCGCAACAATGAGGTGACACGATACCATCATCGATGATACAGGTGAGAGAAATTCCATGTCACTTATTGCACTCAAAAGGTGTTCGCAAGATTATAGCAATGAAGAGAACGTGTTGCATATCCTCAATTTTCATATTTTCGCTGAGCACAGGCGTCACGGAGACAGAAAATAATAACTCAGCATGTGTGCGTTGTGAGGTGCAAGCCCTGCACTGACTGTCTTGAAGCTCCTCTTCCAGATCTCAGCTGTCCTCGCTCTTGATTGAAAAGCGAGGATCCCTCTCAAAGTCAAGAAAGTCTTGGCGCACATTTTGCTTATTCTGAAGTTAAAGCTGATGAGGAATTACTTATAATAAATCATGTTGCTAGAACAAAGAACGAGTAACTGGAACTTAAACGAAGTAATACAAGCGCTTGGTACACAAAATACATATCCACCAAAAGAAGGTGTTGGATACTTTCCTTTTAAACAGAGTTCATTCTAAACAGTATAGATTTGTGAAGTAACTTAAAAGCGTCTATGGAATATAGTCTCATTGGACAGTTGAAACGTCATCCAATTAGGTCAGCGATGCTGGAATTGGAAATCTGTTCCTAGATCTCACCTCTAAAATGGCTCACCATACTTTACATTTGGTGACTTTATTGTTTAGAAAAAATACTTAATGGTATTCGAACACTCCTCGATGACATTTTCAGGAGTATACTCGTAGGCTCATTATCACTTTAGAAATGTCAGACCTTGGCAACAATGTACTCGTCACTATAAGGACATCACTAAAGATGTCTAAATGACCAACCACATCAACTGGAGCTTCTAGAAAAATACGCTAACGAGCGCCGCTTCTTAAAAACATAAAAAAATGGCTCTAAAGTTTGGCTACTTTGAAACCCGCGTGTCTCAGAAACTAATGAAAATATTCCTTTTATTTAACGACTCCCTCTCCAGACCGAGAAAGGTATAGGGATGACAGTGGTATACATAGCTCTTTTTCGCTAAAGATGGCGCTTGGTACCGTATGAGTCTAGGGGCCTCAATTGATAAGAGGGGTAATTACACCATGAGCATCGCTAACATGAAGTTTTCTTTGATGTTCTCCAAACATAAGCCTGGCTAGTCCTAAATAGCGAAATAAATGATTACCTGTTGGATCTTGTAGCCTTATTACGATTATAAACTTTCCCACTTGTGGTGTCATTACATAAATTTTCCCAGCACAACGCCAGGCCCAGGTGCGAGAAGTTTTCCAAATGAAGTCTTTCTTTGAATAAAAACCCAATGGAGCTCACGAAGTTCAGTGCGCATCCAAGCAATATTCTCTTGGTTGCGTGCTGAGTTGCAACGTCGAATTCCCGCTATAGTTTTATAATTTTACCAAGAATCATTTGAACGCTTAACTATCCAAATTAATTCACTCATTGTTTAAGGTCGCCTTTTCACCAGGGCTGCAAGCTGTCCCTCAAATTTCACCTCGACATATCGCCCCTATTCCTCTTCGCTCACAATATATTTGCCATATTTTTTTAAGCCTCGATTGCTCTGTAAACGGCACTCGATTCGAAAATTAAATAACACTAGGTATTGCTAGCACAACCCTCGGTCATGTTTTCGAGTTAAAATCGCAATTTCCATTTCTGTTTAAATAAACAAAACAAGAAAATTACAACTAATGCTAGAATTTTGGCTCTGTGGTCGAGTCAATGAATTTTCGAATTTTCCTGACTTCCACATAGTAACAACAATAAACCTAAAACAAGTGTAATCCCAACGAAAACTTCGAAATGAATAATGACCATTTTCTGTTTTACAACAAGTAGAATTAGGAAATGGCACTTGACTGCCAGGAAGAAAATTTTTTCATTGCGTAGCGTAATTACCGTATTTCGTAACAGGTCTGTTACCTAATCGAGCGCTAACGATGCGTTCCTTTAGAAGTAATGGGCGACACATTTTGCTGCCAGACGAGTGTAACTATAAATAGCTTAATTATTGATGAAGTTAATTACAGAATAGAGTGTTTAATACATCAAATGTTTCACGTGTACATATGGTAATAGTTAAATTTATTCAGAACTACCTGTGAAAATTTTACAATGCTTATAAGTGCTTAACGCTTGATGTATAATCTCATCAAATATCTTTCAAGCCAAATTCCTGACCAGGCTTCCACAAGGATGCATGATTATTGAGTCGACAACTGTCATACTAGAATCACAAATGAGAGCATTTTCTTGCTCTCCAAGTTCAGTAATTTTCCATTTTATATTTTAGTGATGAAATTAGCCCCGGGATCGACCGCTGAGCAACAAAGACAAACATCCAACCTCGGAAGAAAGAGAGCTCCCCCGTGCGAACCTCTGGAGACAGAAAACTCCCGCGTGCGAACCTCTGGAGACAGAGAGCTCCCCCGAGCGAACCTCTGGAGACAGAGAGCTCCCCCGAGTGAACTTCTGGAGACAGAAAGCTCCCCCGAGCGAACCTCTGGAGACAGAGAGCTTCCCCGAGCGAACCTCTGGAGACAAAGAGCTCCCCCGAGCGAACCTCTGGAGACAAAGAGCTCCCCCAAGCGAACCTCTGGAGACAGAGAGCTCCCCCAAGCGAACCTCTGGAGACAGAGAGCTCCCCCGTGCGAACCTCTGGAGACAGAGAGCTCCCCCGTGCGAACCTCTGGAGACAGAGCTCCCATGCGAACATGCCCTGAAGCCCCGTGACCCAAGGCGCAGACGACTGATAGGTAGACCTGAGCCTTCCTCTGGCAGAGAATTAGTGAGCTAATTGGAAGAACAGCTGGGAATCTTAATTTTGTTAAAATTAGAAATGAATTAGCCTTGGTGAACGTTACTGTTGAATTCTTTTCTTGAGAGCGCAATGCATAACTTATCACTCAATTACAAAGCTAGGAAGTCATCCATTCTTACTCTAGAATCGTTACCTATTTTAGTCTGCTATAACTTCACGATGACTACAATGGTATCCATATTTGGTAACACTCGTTTTTAGATCATTTTGCACTGTTAACAGAAAAGTAATAACCACATCAAAAAGTACAACAAAACAAAGTCAGGTTTACGTTGTTTGCCTCAAGTTTCGCTAGTTTATTTCATCGTCTGAAAATATATTTTTGTTTCATTCCACTTTTCCTTAGGACCTTGAATGAAAAATGGTTATAAATAAAATGTTAGCCCGAATGTGAACATCAAGATTTTTTTTTATTCATCCTAATACTCTTTCTCTTCTCCTTTCTACAGACTCCAAAATTAGTGTGATATATTTTTTTCCACAAATTTGAATTAGAAAGATATCCCCTAAAACAACCGATATAATACGTAGAAGATGGGTTTCAATAATTTTTTTAAGCTGTCTCAAGTATATAAATGAGGTTAGAATCAGCGTAAGATAATTCCAAATAAAATATAACTGTGAATAAATTCTGTGCTCACAACAGGGAGATAGCAGCACATAAGAAACAGTTGAATTTAAGCGCACATTTTCATTTCACATTCCTCCTTCCTAATGATCCAAAATAGAAGGTGGGTGTGGGACAAACTACTACAACATCCTTCTTATTGTTCCCCCATCTTTCCAGACCCACTCAGCAGCATGCTCCCCTCTGCAACACGCCCTCCTCCCCCTGCAACATGCACCCGCCCTCAACCGCGTTTTGGGGGCCGTGAACTGCACCATCTTTCCAGTCCCGGCGGGCAGTACGCGCTACGAAGAGCTGCTCAGCAGGGCAGAGCAGGTCGAGGAGATCAGAGAAAGCTAGGAGAGAAGACCTCACGACGCTCTACCTCTGCCATGACCATGCGAGGCTCGCAACCCTTTGATGGATGTCAGGTACTCGAACTAACCTCTGGTTTTTCAAATTAAGTTCTTTCGAGGTTAAAAACTATTGCTTGGATTTTAAAGGGTGAGAAATTTGTATCGAATAAAAAATTTCGACAAATAAAGAAGCCTAGAATACTTTAATGCTTAGGTAGGAGTTAAAGTTGACTCTGTTAATTTCAATTGTGGCACACATCGGTTCTACGATTCAACAGAAGGTTGAACAGAGGAAAGAGAAATCTTGGAAGAATTGAACTGGTGAGGGGATGACTGGAATTCAATTCATGCCATGAAAAAATATTTCGTTGGAGAATAGGTGAGTACCTCGCATTTAAAATATATTTTGTGAGCTGATGTGCAAAAAATATTGAAATAAGTACATATTCCACTGCAGTACCTAATTAGAATCAAATGAGCTCCCCGCACAAGATATCAGTCACATTATTTTCGAGTTCCAGTAATGTACAACGTCCATCAATCGGTTTTCGAAGTTGAGTCCAAAATTTAGGTTTCGCGCAAGTACTGAACAGGCATCAGTCTTTATTCAGAGTTCGCATGGGATGGACTTGTTTCTTAACTACTCCACCATGATGGAAAGAAAGCAAGATGACTTGGAATGACAGCGAAGGGCTGTTGTATTTGATTGGGCTAAAAGACACCTAGTGAAGAAAGTCGCGAATTCGCCGGTTTTGCAAGCCTCGCTGTGATTCAGGATTAGACAAAAAATGAAAGCAATCTGGTACATACGGCAATTCAATGCAAAATCTTGGGCGAAAGAAAACTCTAACTAATAGGGATCGCCACCGTGTGTCCCAAATTGTTGACTGGAATTGCTTTGCATCAAGGATGGAACTCATGCGAAATGTAAACGTTAGCCCTTTTCCTGTTGTTTCTGAACGAACTCTTCGCAGGATACTCCATGTAATGGATATATGGATCAGAACGGCTCGTAAACGACCTATGTTAACCCCTACCGACAAGACCACTCGTTTAAACCGGGACAATGCACGCGTACATTGGATTGTAAAGGAGTGGACAAGTGTCATGTGGTCAGATGAATCACGATTCTATCTCTATCGCCATGATGCCCGCTGTCATGTTTATCGAAGACATATGAAGCCGTCACCAAAACCTGAGTGCAAGGGGCGATACAAGGAGGAGGGCTCATGTTTTGGGTCTGTTTGAACTGTACAGAATTGGGTCTTTTAGTTGAGGTATCCATCAATTTGAGCCAGCATGACTACATTGAGCTCCGAGATAACCAAGTTTTGCTAATTGACAATATCTAAACGAATATGGGCATGTTGCTTTGCCTGTTTTTCTGGATAACTATTGGGGGTATCGGATTAGAACTGTCAATTATTGGCATGATAATCAGTAAATATATGTTATGCATTTAGATTGGCCAGGTAAGTTTGCAGGCATGAACCCAATAGAAAATTTGCGGGACCACTTAGAACGATAAGTTAGATGTCGAGAAGATATTTCACGTAGCGTAGCTTCACTACGAGATCAGTTGATGCACGAGTGGCTTAAAATCGACCAGGAGTACATTTGGACTCTTGTAGATTCAGTTCGCAGAGTTGCCGACATTACTCGTGCACGTGGAGGTCCTACATCATATTAGTAAGAGGCGACTAATTTTTTTTCGGAGAGTTTATCATCTATTTCCTCGTTAAGAATCTTAGCCGTTGAAGGTATGAAAAAATACTTATGAGTAAAAAATGTCCAATTTATTTTGACATTATGCTTCGTTAGCTGCGAGAGGATGGAGCTTTTCAGAATTGAAATATATTTCATACAGAAAGAGAAGATCCGTCCTGGTACTAATTTATTACCCAAGACCCATTCCCTTTAGCCACGTAGAGCTGGAG
This sequence comes from Orchestia grillus, assembly GCA_014899125.1. Lineage (NCBI taxonomy): Eukaryota > Metazoa > Arthropoda > Malacostraca > Amphipoda > Talitridae > Orchestia > Orchestia grillus. Next base: position 19,578 of record VOMN01012418.1, read on the forward strand.
GATAAATCCTCAAGCCAGCACGAGGAATCGACCTCAGAGCTCTAGTAAATCATTCGCACAGTTTTCACATGTGCCTTCGTTGAACGCAGCACTGAAACGGGTCTCGATAATTCATCAATTAATTAAAATTAAATATATATAAAATAATCCGTAATTCAAGCATTTATAGCCTGTCGACGGGAAGCGTATGCGAATTAAAATTCGAATGGAAAACATACTTGGTACATTTCCACCTGAAACACATTCACAAATGAAATTAGTTCGGAATTGCTACGGCGTTCGTTTGATATATTCGATGTTTATGTTATGTTCGTTCAATATTTCATGGATTACAAGAACATGCGCACCTGACCTGTGTTACCTGTGGTTTTCTGTTTTTTTACTGAATCAACAGAAGTAAAATAATGAACGAAAATACCTACGTCCAACATGGTTTTCGTGTATGATAATAATGAAATCGACGTGAATCGCCGGATGGTAATTTTCATTCATATTTTCCGCATGAAGAAAACCTTGAAAAAAATGAGGAAAAAATCATCCATTGTCTGTATTTCGCGAAATTCTTGAGCTTCTATGATTATAAAAGTGATTTTAATGGCATCCTCTGTGACTCCGTTTAAAAAGTCCCAGCGATTGAGTTAATTTCGATTCGTTTTAGAACATGAGCCGATTATTTCTCAATTTTTAGTAAAACTGAAACTCTGCATGAAAACGCGTGTGTGCCAGTGCAGTATGGGCACGCGTCTGCACCCACGGCGCTGAAACTTTACTAAAAGCTTTTCAACAGGAACATATTCAAATCCTTGCAAAGCTAAAGAGTGAAAGCCTCTCGCCTGTGAACAACTCTCTAAAACGACGTTCAGTTTACCTACTTTTGAACACCTGGAAATTGGATGCAACTAGAACAAGCACAACCAATTGAAGTAACGTGAAGTCGCAACGCCAACTCTACAAGCCTGGTTTGCACAAGCGGCGTAGCACGCGCAACTCGTTGACCCAGACCACCAATCAAGCTCAGGTGTCGAAGAGGAAGTGATGTCACCGGTACCCATTAAGGAGCCGGTAGAGGAAGAGGGAGAGGCGGCACCTTGGGTCACGTGTTTGATGCCCTGATAAGGACTAAGGCATGCGAGGCGAGCGGTGAGGGGAAAGTCTTCGCAAAGAGTTTTACTTTCGTTTGAATGCTAGTCTCGGTCGCCGCCCGCCGTGTTCTACATCAGAGCCCAAGGAAACAATGCGCCGGCACGACGATGATTTACGTTGAGAAGGTAAGCACTGCATGCAAACACGGATGACGAGAAGTTGTATCGTTACACACAAAACTCCCACGAGATCAAGGATGCAAAGAAGGCTTAAATTGAAACCGCAGTGACATAAATTAAAATTCCGTTCTTTGTGAAGTTAAAACTGAGAATGAACTTGGTCGTAGGACCTCTTTCGAACGCTCGATTAGTCGTTAGACACTCGGTTGATGAGTTTGTCATTGAGCATGAAGATGGATACAATGCTGAGAAACTTAACGAGCGCTTCCGGCACCTTGTAGGTCCAGACAAGTAAAGTAACGCACGCAATCTTGATCAGCAACTGAATATACCTCATAAGTGACAAGTTAGATGGATTATTTTGCAAAAGCTCGCACCAATTGATGATACACATTTCGCTCCAATCATGAAAAAACACGGTTTACAACGGTTAACCGTGTATTAAGTATTCCCAAAAACCTCATCGAAGCAGAAGATTTTACGGAAGATATTTAGTTAGGTAAAATAAATATCTGTTTCAGTGGAGGAGGCGCATGCATGACCAGGATTTCCGTGGACTAGCGTTGCCTCAGAGCTCAGGTTGACGCTCGTTGCTCAATAGCTACGGAGGAATTAAGTCGACGTCATCGCTGGAGCGACGCTCTGACAGCGAAACCTCACAACGAAAACAAACATTTCTTTGTTCGAATGCACGTTGTGTGTAGCATCTCAACCAAATAATGTGACGCTCAAATTTGATCTTCACTGCAAGGGAATCAGAAAAAGGGATATTTTCTCAGATTTGATTAACTTTTATTGAGTTGAATAGAATTTAACTGATTATCCTGGACCGGGAGTGTGACGTAGCGTACAGTACAGCTTTTAGCTCTTAGTTCATTTATTTGATTTGGAAGCTCCGTTTCCTTTATTTTGGCTCTTAGTCAGAGCAAATGTAGAAACAGATTTTGGAATTGTTGGGGAAATATTTGAGTGATGTTAAACTTAGAATTACGCTGGTCAATAGACATGAAATTAGGTCGTTTTCAAGGTTCAACGATCGGTTCTGTTTCGAGATGTAGGCATTCTTGATTTATAGATACAGTTGTGCACTTTGTACATCCGAGTACGTGGGCATGACTTCCCGTACTCTGGGTCGCAGGATTGACGAACATCGAGGTAGAAGTCATCAGAATATTCTAACGAGTCCATCCCACTCAGCCATCCGGAATCCTGCTTTCGAATGTAACACTACTGTAGATTTGAATAGCTTCAGGAGTTTAGGTCGGGCAAAATTTTCCTGGGAATTGAGAATTTTGAGAATTTATTGTTTTCAAAGCTGATGATGAGCGATTGCTCGAAGCGTTCATTTTTTTGCGAGTTTATTATCTCTAAAGATATTTTACCATCAAAATGTTTCACAGTTTTCCTAGTTTTCGATATTTTTACTAAAAATCTCAATTCGTCCGTATGATCCTATAAAAATACTGAATGAGCTCAAGACAATAGCAAATAAGCTCGTTTAACACTTTGCCTCCGAAGTGGGTCATATATGGTACACGCAACCAAACCTAATGTAACCAAAGCACTGACAGAGGAATAAAAATTTTGAAATTTTCATAAAATTTGTGTTCATTACTCGAACAAGCTAGTTAAGATTAGAAGGAAATTTAATTGGATAACCAAATTTGTGAAAACAGAATCGTTCAATTTCCCATTTACAACGGAGATGTTTGTCGATATGAAATTTTTCCTGTATGGAGAATCGGAATCAAAGTGTGAAGGGACACATTTAGATATACATATATGTTAATGCGGGAAGTAAACGATTTATTCACCACAGACCCAAATAATTATTCTATAAATGTCGCCTCACAGATATCGCGCATTTAGGATGGATGTCTTATTTCTTACAATATCTAATCATTACTACAAAATTGTGTTTTTACTCAATTGGTTCGTCAAACCAATTTTTCACTGATCAAAGTAGACGTGCTCAAAAAGGCTCAATAAATAAAAGAAAAATCTTTGGAAGCTTATCATTTCCCTTCTGAAGTTTTGTTTTAGTAATACGATAAACTTTCTATACTTACAGGCTTACATTACCTGGCAATGAAAGGTACATCGTCCAGACATTGATGGGATTCAAACGGAATTTCGTGAATCGACAATTTCACCGGTTCATTCTATCATCAAACTTTTCACGGAGAAAATATATGATTCTAATTAATAAAAAGTTTCTCTTCCCTCACAGCATTTTTGCTTTGAACTTTGAGGCGTAGTTTTAACGTATGCTAATAGTTCACGTTTATCTTGGGGAACTAGCTTTTCAACTAGTGCTTGCTGTTAGTTGCAGAAGCCATACACAAACTACATTAGCATGATCATGAGTTTGAGCGTCCAAAGATTCTGTTGATGCACTGCAAATGAAATAGAAACAAGATCATTTATTTAAACTAAACTATACAAATAACTGTCCTGATCGATCTAATGTGATCAAGAACTGATTTTCAATGAAATCAGCAGTGATCACTATCATACAGTTTCAGCGCTGATTGAATTTATCCTGTTTGGGATTCCTAGCTATTCTGTTACACGAGAACTAAGACCTGCATATTTGGCAATAAAAACTACTAATTTTATACTAAGAACTTACAGCTATTCAAACGAAGAAATTCATCCCTCACTCAGAAATGAAGAGAGCCGATGGTCAAAACCTACATTCACTTGCACTTTCTTTTAGCATTCACCATCTCAAGTCACCATTGTGACGCCCTCAACGATACTCAATACTCACCACTACTGAATATCTCGGGCTCGCGCTGCTCGACCAGGTACTTGAGTGTCGCCACGGCGTCGTTGACGACTGATCGAACGTCGTCCGCAGTTATCGAAATGTCCAGTAAACCAGCCTCGAACTCGAAACTCTTCGCCACGATGAGAAGCATGCACGAAACCGCACACCATAACGCTAGCGTGTACCACGGCCTGCAAAAGATAAAAATGCAAAACTTAGCATGGCTGGAATTTACGAAAATTTTACAGCGTCTGCCAATAACAAAAAAAGAAGGAAAAACACATATATACAGAACAGTGTTAAAACAAGTATTACTTGATAAATGAGAAGACAATTATTTTTCTAATCTTAAATAAGAAACTAAACCTGTAGCCTTTAAATATCCCTTTAATGTCTCCTCCTAATTTTCCAGTCCCTTTTTTTACTTTTCACTTTTTTTAATTCATCTTTGATCCTTCCAATTAATCATTATCTAATTTAATTGATCATTATTTGTAGATCAACTTAATGAAATGGGAAAAGGAGAATCACATAGCATACACTTGTATATTAGAAGCACACACACGTAGGCGGACATCCGCTCACTCATTCCTTCGTTAGGAGGCGACAGGAGGGGCAATACTTCTGATTTTCTGTAAGGAAGTATACTTGCAAAAGTATACGCTTGAGATACAGGAATACCATCAAATTTACGTGCAAGGCTGTGACCTCCAACTTCCGACAGAATATGAGCATTCTGCTGTGAAAGAGTGGGGAACATGAAGGTGGGGAAGGTCGTCGTAAATACAATCAACTGACCTAGTAAAGCAGATGCATGCAGTGAAATTATCACGACTGGCCTCATCCTTGACTTCATTTCTGAGAACGTATTAATAAGGTAATGAAACTATTTAATCGAACGCATAGGCTCTTTTCGTGGCAAGTCGAGTCCAAGTTCACGCACTTTGAAGCGAAGAACGAAAGTACAACCATTACTTCCCCCGCAAGTCTTATAGGAATATTTTGTATCAGGCTATAGGATTCAAACAAGGAGTGGCGTACTTGTTACTCTTTATTCACCCAGTGAAAATTTCCCCAAGTTTCAAAGCACGCTGAAGCAGAAGACAGCGTCGGTATTGGGATGTACACACAGCGATTGTTCATTATTATACTAGGGCTGCCATTATTCGAAACTGATGGTAAATTTTCGTTGCTTCGAGATTTAAATACTAAGAGTTCTCTCTGAGACACCTGTCTCGTGTAGGAGAAAAGAAGCTCAATAGAATGAACTATTTATGACCTTGGCCCCACTATAGTCAGCTTAAAAAAGTTTTCATACGAGCTTAGATTGTTCGAATAAAAACCCTTTACTCTGACAGATCCGAGGTCCAAGGCGCAGATCAACGGAAATTGCAACGAAAAATTAAAGAAGAGAGCAGTCTTTTAGGTAACTGGAAAAATCAAGCAATAGCAAGCGCCCAACTTTAGATTTGGCTGCTGGTGTAAAGTTCCCACTCCCTCCCAGTCGGTTAAGTAGAGATCTGCCTATCAGACGGTGTACATCGCAGAAAAAAACAAATGTGAGTTAGCAAGACGAACGGATAATATGAGAGATACCGGAAAATGACGGAACAATGGAAAATAATGAGTTACAAGGAAAAGAAAGATAAATAAAAAAAATAGAGGAGTTATTAAAGGCCACTGAAAATGCGTTGCAAAGCAAAATAGAAATCAAGAAGCAAATAAAGAAAGTCACCGTCTGAAACAAAATGAAACTTGAATGAAATTTTGGGAGGAAATTTTGGCATCTAAAAAAAATACGAGTGTCATGGCAAATAAAAAAATAGAGAAAACAAAGAAATTGGAGCAAATAAAATGGACAGAAACATTTATCAAAAAAAGGAAATTAAAGAAATATGTCATATTACAGGGGGTGAAAAATTATTCAGAATAGAAAATAATAATACAAAAGACGATTTAACGATTTCAAATAAGGAAAACAGGAAACATGAACTAAGAAAATGAAAATTGAAAAAAAATGGTAAATTCTAATGTTTGTGACGAAATAGAGACTGGAAAAGCTTTAACGCTCTATTGAGGGCAGAGTGAGGTGAGAGTGAGGTGAGAGTGAGGTGAGAGTGAGGCGAGAGTGAGGCGAGAGTGAGGCGAGAGTGAGGCAGGCTTCTCCAACTGCTTCAGTCCCTTTCCAGGAACATAGCTCTCCAAGATACGTAATAAAACAACGAAAATATTTATCAAAGACCTTTGCATACAGCTCAGCCACCTGAAGTACTTTCTACCGACTAAAATTAAGAGGAATTGATTCATGAAATTCGAAATGCTAACCCACGAGGCTTACAACGACTGATTCTTGGAAGTTAGATGGAGATGCGAGGTCAAAGCTTGTGACAAGCGAAAATTCCTGTTTTCCGAGTAGTACATTACATATAATTAGCTGTCACATTTCATCTGACTCACTTAGCATTATATATGTCTGAATAAAGTAATTATGATTAACTTTGTTGAAGTTTAGATTTTATGGCTTGTGTGTATCTCCAAGGTTTTCATAGAAAATGTGTTTTTTTCCGTATAATGAAAACGGATAGATAAATCGAGAAAGGATTTTAAAAGGGCATAACCATGAACGTATTCAATATAGAGTTCGATGAGGAATGAAGTAATGCAACTGAAAGACTACACCAAATCCAGGTCTTTTCTTAGGAAGCATAAAATCCTTTTGGTGTTCAACCGAATATTAACCTAAGGGAAAAATTTGGTCATGAACAGTTAGGCTTACCTTGAACGCATCTTATGTCTCTTGTGCAGACGAGTATGAGAGAAAATTCCGTGTTGTCACGCAAAAACGTTCATCATCCAAATCGGTGTTGGCAATTTTATGAAGCGAGTTATGAACTACGATGGGAATGGAACAAAAAATGAGATGTTCAAGTTTGCAAAAATTCACTAGTCACTAGTTCAAAAATTCACTAGTTCAAACTATAAGACGAAACAGCAATCATCATAAATAGTAGTTATTAATGGACTTGTATATATCATCAGAAATAGTATGACTTGTAATGTGTTTCAAGCACTGGCAATGTTATGCGTTCCACAACCGAAATATTTTCCAGAACAAAGTCTCATAATTCACTCATCGAAATTATCGGTAGCCTCCTATCTCCTGCTAAGAGAAAAGACGAAGCTATCCTACGGCTAAAATCATCACTGCTTTACGTCCTCACTAGGGCACCAACGCACTCGCTCCACAAGAATGTCTGCCGTAACAAACTGGGTTATCGACTTCTGACAGATTCGTCGCGCGATCAAGTCTGACTAGTCGCGTCTAAAGGAAAATCCCTGACAGAAATAGTAAAAACAGACATGTATAATTACTCAAATTCACACCTCTTTTATGAGTTGGTTAACTCATGCATTTGTGACTCAAAAATCAGAATTAGAATTTAAGGCCTAAATCTTAATGCTTCCATTAAACAAATGATTTTATCACACATTGTCAAGACCGAGCACTGATGTCCAGCTCTGCCTGAGCTGTCTAGGGGCACGCAGGAACTAGATGCTAGCAAAAAAGATACGGTTGCCCTTCAAACACTTGGTACTTGCCTTGAATTTTAGATATATATATAGAATCTCAGTTTTTGTTCGATAAATTTCTTTCCTTGCTACAAATCAAGCCGCAGTTTGTTGTGGCAACATTTATTGCCTTGGTCTACGTGGGAATAGAACGATATAAGTTTAATGAATAGATACGTTCTTTGCATAGCAGCCTTGTGGTTTTGTACCTTTTAGAAATAAAGGTCAAGGATTCTACTCTGTCCTACGCAGGAGAAGCTCTTCACTATTTAATATTTCTGATGAAAAACTTAGGAACAAGGATCAGGGATCAATAGAAGCGCTGGTGGGGAAATGGATGCGGGATGTATGAAAATAACATATTACGATGATATTTTTTTCATTTGTACCCTCATTCAAGATTCATCGTAAATTAATACTTGTATATATTGTGTATTTCAAATGGTTAATAACGCTACAGGATTGATCATTCAAATGTTAAAGTGCCCTAAATAGCGTAATGAGAAATTCACTTTCTGCACCCTCTGGTATTAAATAAAAAATGCATCTCTAGCTTCTGACAACAGCTGGTGCTGCTGCTCATGCAGCATTTGCAAGCGCAGGCCATGTTGGGGTCTCGTGAAGAACAGAGTTCACTTGAATGGTGCGGGGCTTTGAAGTAATTTAGCATTCCATTCAACGTCCGAAGCGGCGTGCGCAGCCGAAGCTACCTTTGGAGTGAAAAAAGTAAATGCTGATAGTCACTTGAATTACTGGCAACCCTATCAGGAAGTTCAGGTTAAAAGTCTGATAGCATTCAGGCAGCCGAATGTGGAAATTTTCCAATTTTCAGAAAAAAAATACCGAGAAATACCATATGAAATATTCTTGATCGTAAAATTTATTTGAGAGAAGGAACCCACCCGTAAAAAACTAACTAGGACGTTTCGAGCATTCCCTCATCGTCAGCTATTGAAGTACAATGAGACTCTCATTGTACTTTATTAGCTGATAAGCGAATGCTCGAAACATCCTAGTTTTTGCGAGTTTTTTTATTGCAAATACATTTTACGATCAGAAATATTTCACACAATATTCCTGGTTCTCTCTTTTCTGCAAAGTATTTTAGAATGGAAAAATAGAAAAAACATTATTTAAAGACTAAACTTCAACATAATACCAAGCGTGCTTCAAATGTACGTACCAAGACTTTGCTGTTGAAAAACTCGCTTAGATTAAGTTTTTTTAATACACATTTCGTGCCGGCTCAGTTATCTCTGAAAAAATATAAATGTTCAAATCATCGAAAAAACAACTGAAGTTAAGACTAAATTTTGAAACGATCAACGTAATTATTCCAGTTGGTTCTCTAATCACCTGGAATATAATTCAAAGCCTGTGTTTTAAACTTTTAGCGTTTAAACTTTTGCAATATCAATTACGTTGCAAGATCTTTACTCACAACCTATATACTTCTTAGCAATTACAGTTCATTCAGAAAATCTATACCCTTCTTAATAATCCTAACTTCTAACTCAGGAATTTCTTGTAAGACTTAACGCCTGTCACTGAATCACTAAATCGTGTGTATTGTGTGGCTCAACACCAGAGTCGATTTTACAACATCTTAGTGCGTGATTTGAATCTCCGTCGAGATTCCAGAGTCGATACTGAGTTAAAGACAACAGAATGAGTTTGACTCACCCAAAAACGTATGGCTAAAACATCAACTCATGTATAATTTAGAAAAACAGTTTTCAAAACGCTTTCCTTTCTTGAAGCCTAACGAGCTTTTAAAAACGTTTAGTCGGGTTCAATAAGCTTGTATGCGGCGATCGTAGAAGCGCTGACGTCCGATGCGACGGTGGCTGTCAGAAGCCTCCGCTCTCAGCGACCAAAGAAAGTGAACGCTCCTCTCTACCTTAAATTTAAACGCAAGAGTACATTGCGTGCGCTGCTATCCTAGTGGGGCGAAATCAAATTGAGAACCAAAGGAGAACGCCCTGGTAGGATCCACACAATGCATCCCATTAATGCTGCTCAAAAACGGATTTTTGGGACGTGAGTTAAAAAATCATTCATCATGTAATATCGGGTAGAATGAAAAAAAAATCATTATTGCTTTACTGAGCTAGTTTAAGGTTTGGATACTCATTAGACGCCGATCATATCAAGTATAGGTCTTGTGGCCTGGTACACCGGAAATGCTTTCTATCTATTTATCGATCTACTGTATTTATCGATCTATCTATATAACAACATATCCCGGAAAATTCATTTTTCCTATCATTCGTTGCCTGGTTATAAAAAATTATTATAATTTTAATAATTTCTCGCAATTTATCTGAAGCTTACTGCGGAATGAACGTACGAATAGAACTTTATAATATTTTTTCTTGTACCGAATAGGTTTTTGGTAGGGTTCCTTCTTCACGAATATAAATTTAAATTGAACAATTCTATTTCAACGTGTCTCGACAAAATTAACCAGTCTGATTAATCTCTGCAACTCTGTATATTTTTAGTGAATTTTTAGTATTTCAGCTAGATGGAGAAGACTTCCAGGAATGAACTGTTACTTGCAAAGCCTCGGTATATTTTAGTAATGTGTTTTTTTTGCAAATTGAATAAAAAACGGAACCATACCCACTAATAAAAACCCGAAGACATAAGCCCTGAATTAAAATAGTCAGACCATTTTACGTACCGATATGCTAAAATGCTTACAGGACGCGCACTTAGCCACACAGGAGAGAGAAAAACGTGAGTTTTGTATGAAGCTTGACTTAATTTATTCACTAAGGAAACGAAAAGAATAAAAAAGACCACCATTCATACGTGAAGAATCATTTCATTAAAGTTATACCTTTCGTAAAGTCTATCAAATATTTATATCTATGAACAAACACCTGTACAACCTAGCATATTTGCACGCATGTGGGCATGAGCATTGAGATTTGGAAGCAGTTCGAGAAGCCCGAAAACTTGTCTGCACCAGCAGCGTCTACGTTCAAGGTTCAGTTCAGTGTTAATGCTACGGATTGCAACGGAGAAGCCACTCTTGCTTTCACTTGGAGGTAAACTGGTGCAGCACAACTGCATAGGAAATGCTACGCGCTGACCTCCATCGTGCACACCAACCGACTTGTGGGAGAAATTACCTCTGATTCACTAACGCACTCATGATTGTTGAAAAGGTCGACAACATATGTACGATAATTAAAAAAAATGTTCGTAGTAAACTATGATGAAATGCTTCTTTACAGCCACGGAAAGTTAATGAAGCACTTATGTACTATTGTCTTTTGAAATTATCGATATTATTCAGAAGTTTCTCAAATTCTAACTAATGTAGAGAAGAGACTTGAGTAATTCGTAGTCCTTCAAAATTTATTGAAGCTCTCGTGCTCATCGTTTACGCTATGAACTTCGGATGAACCAGTCTGATCTTTCAAAAAGCATAAAACATACTAGTAAAGAAACTTTAGTCAAGTAATGCATTAATTATTATAAATCATAATTTTCGAATAGATATTCTAAAGTTCCTCTCCTCTTCAGGAGAGGAACTCCTATCTTCCTCTTCAGACCAGCGTAAAATCGAGTAGCATTTCTGTGGGGAGTAAAGAACCTCAGTAAAGTATTCACGTTTCTGAATGTGTCCCAAAATAAAAGTTCTCCATGGGAACGATTGAAAATGAACGGAGCATGCAACTATGAAGCAAGAATCTTCAAACCCTGTTACAGCGCAAAATGTACGTTGTAAGCATTAAAGCAGCACAACAAAAATTGAAGTATATTACACCTTTTGCTAGGAGAGAAAACTTACTTAGCATCTTAGTAATATCGCAGAGAACTGAACGCAGAAACTTACTCTTATGAAAACGAAACAAACGACGTTCTTCAATGAATGCTGCAGCATTCAATACAGTTGAAAATTCTTTTTAATTCTATGATGTTAGAATACGCAAAAATAAAGGATTCAAGAACATCAACCTTCTGCTCCCAATTGCCTTAAATGGAAGCTAATTCATTGATTCTTATCTTTCACTGCATAAGGTCGTAGTACGAAAACGAGGAATTCAAGTAATGATGGTTATTTCCACTGATGGTGCTCATCATGCCGGGATGACCAATAGTCTCCAGTAAAACACAGGTCAAACACAGGTTAAAGCAAGAAAACAAAATGCTAATAATCATAATAAATCTTTTGCCCAAAAAATGCAGTAATAGTGCGATTTCATGGGCAATTCGCTGTTATTTAATATTTATCGAACAATCGTGCTTGTAGTGGACACCTGAACTGGTGATTTTTGCTCTGCACAGCAAATGTCATGTCCGAGTCGGTACGCTACATCCGACTTGGTCGCTTCCCATCATGCGTCTGCATATTTACACCCAAATTAGTTAGTTAGCTCTGATTCGGCCACTTCACATCCGAGTTGAGCAGTCGAGGCTCGAATTAATAACATTGCATCCGATTTGCTTAATTCACATTAAAGGTAAGAACTTCACATCGGAGTTAACGACTTCATCTCGAAGTTAATGACTTCACATTGGAACTATTAACTTCACATCAGAGTTGATCAATTCACATCTGAGTTGATAACTTCACATTCGAAGGGACCAGTTCATATCGGAGTTAACAAATTGATTTCTGAGTTGACCAGTTGATACTGATATTTATAACTACATATCGGAGCTGGTCAGTTCACTCACATGCGACTGTGCAGCTTGATCGCATCGATGATCCAACACCAGGGCGCTCCAAGTCTCTTGAGGATACGAACGGCTGCTTAAAGTTGGTATCATAACTGCACTCGTGGCCAGCGAGCAAAGGTAGAGAAGGAGGCGACGGAAGAAAGAAACTTATACTTTTTGCTTGCATTTTTTTGCTTGCATTTCGAAGAGAAAGGTACTCTCAGGAACCAAACTCCACCAGTGAGCGTAAGTACCTATTCAGAGCTGCCAAAGAAACAGAAAGAAACGTCACTGTTGTTAATTGAGGCTTCTCCACAAAAGGCTTGAGTTCTGAGCAGCTTCCCCCACTCAAAGTCAGTTTCATAATAGTTCTAAAGATTATCTCATGTCAAACATTCTCTAGAAAATACTCCTCAGTTTGTAGTCATGAAGAATTCCATTGAAATCTCTATCTGTAAAACAAATAAAATAATCGCATCGTAAGCGTGGAACAGCAGCAACTTTGATCTAATGGAGGGTCCGCAACCACAACTCTTGTCAGTCGTAAATTTAAAACGTCAGCAGCAAAACTGCAAGGCGTCGACGAAAAGTGTATTTACTGGTTTTAAACATTATTAATCTTGTGTATATATATGATACGATTTCCAATTTTGCTTTACGCTACTTGAATAGATAAAACTAAAGAAATATATCGAAATTAAATTAATGTACGGTATCATAGATGCATAATATATTTAATATGTTAATTAAAACAGTGAGTACATTTTCCTGGACACCTTGCATAGAGATCAATTCTCCATCGGAGATAAGTATTTCACCTTTTCTTTGAACAACGAATAATTTAGCGTATTAGCCCTTTAGCAATGTCAGTTTTGTTGCTATGTTTCAACACAACCTAGTGTGCGAGTATGCACGTACTTTACGGGTCGTGAATTGGAATTTCCCTAATGGTCAGAATATACAGAAAATTTTAAGATTGTAAATTTAATGTTGGTTACATTTTGTAACTGTAATGAACGCTCTCACATTGACGACAATAAATTGAGTCTCATATGATGCGAAATAAAGAACAGACGAGTAAACTGGAACAGGTCTCACACCGATTAAAATACAAGGAGTAGAGTTGAATGTGCTTTAGGTAACTTGCAGACAAAGGAGGTTACTTGCAGACCGAAGAGTAACGTGCAGATAGAGGGGGTAACTTATAGACGTGTGGAAACTTGCATACATGCGGTAATTTGCACACAGTAGGGTTAGCTTACGGACAGAGGAGTATCTTGAAAACAGAGGGATAACTTACAAGGAGCGAAGTTGAATGTGCTCAGTGTACCTTCCAGATGAATGAGGTAACCTGCAGATAGAGCCTGGCCGAAAGAGGGGGTAACTTGCAGGCAGAGGGGGTATCTTGTAGACAAAGGGATAACCTACAGAAAAAAAAGAGGTAACTTGCAGCCAGTAGGGGACACTTCCAGACAGGAGGTGGGTTCACCAGCACATACGCTGCCTGTCTAAGTCGGTCTCAGCTTTAACAGCTTCACTGCCCGCCTGTAATCTGTCTCCATAAGCAACAGATGGCTTAGAAGGACGTATGTGGTATATAAGCCTCTGAATACGTGCATTTGAAAAGACTGCATTCGTGTGAAGATTTAAAATCCAGAAAAGACTGACATTCATGTTCTACATCACCTTAAAATCAAGCATGGTAATAAGCTGAAATTAGGAATAATAAAGTTCTATTTCGTTTGATATTCTGATTTTGGGCGGGCGTTCATACGTTATTTGGATAATTTTGAGCGTTCTAAGCCACGTTTATGTTGAACTTTTCTTTCCCTTGCTTCAAGATTGAGGTTGAGGCGACTGATTTCGTGGCGTTTCGATTAAAGATTTCATTTGCATTTTACGAGCGCTCGTCGCACAACCCCGATAGGGTCATAGAAAGTTCACCGAGCTCCCATGATGACCCATGCAACACACGTGCACACTGGACAATCCCAGGCCTCCGCTCCGAGAGCGTCCTTGCCCGAGAAAAATCCAGACGTTTAAGTCGCACTGAAATGGGCCGCCTTTCTTACGCTTGCTTCAATGCGCTCCATTCAAAAGAGCCAAAGTGTACCGTCGTGTTCTACAGGTCCATGAAGGAATTTTCATTGAAATATTCTATTTTAATTTAAAGATGAGTGAGTCCACCCGAGTTCTTTTCATTATGTTTGATTCTGAAGGGTAATAATACGAAGATCAACAGAAAATTTTAAGATAGTTTCAAGATTGTCCAGTACTGGGTAAACTTAATCTTCTTACACCGAGTTAAGAACACGTCTATTTGTACCGAATGAATGTTAATTAATTCAGGAAATCACGTCATATTCCAGTTAAATTAAATCAGGATTTTATGCGCTAGACAAGACATGAGTAGCTATCCAGACAGACAACCTTGGGCCTTCATAGCTGATGTTTCCGAGATGCAGTTGATAAATGGTTAGCTGCTACAGCGCCTTTCTACCTTCCTCAGCTCACTGGAGGCTGCTGGGGAAATGAAATCGTGATTTATTAAATAATTACATCGAGTCGACAGACATGGCATGGTGAAATTTTTATCTTAAATATTTACTAGAAAGCTTTACTTGAAGTGCTTGTTTGGATTTGAAAATTCGGTGGCATGAAGGAGGTGAAGCTTTTACAACTTCCTGGTTATGTATAAATCTCAATTATTTCCAAATATGCTGTTAGATTTTCTGAATAGAATTAAAAAAATACGAAAAATAAAAATCACTGCTTTTCTCACACTAAAACATAATTTTTACCATCATGAGGCTGACTTTCTCAAGTACGTTTGAACTAATTCCATTTGCTAACTTAAGAAATAGCGAATAGATGAGATTATATTTCATCAGAAAAAACGCAAATTTGACTCGTGCTTTGGAAAATTGTTCAAGTTGTTGAGCATCTGCATGCGCTGCAAAAATCCACTGGTCGACAAACAGAACGAGTATCGTATGAATGCTGCTTTATCACAACTATGAAATATATTACGCAACTCCAAAATAAAATGAGAAATAATATATAAAATGTTAAAGCAAATATTTGAACACTTATCGACACTTGTTCGTTGTAATGTCAAACATGAAGCATCTACTCTGGGTAGGGGCAACACGGTTCTACACCCACACACCCTGGCGCGTGACTCACAATTTACTCCGTACGAATAACACTTGTTTTATTTTCCACGCAAAAAATCGGAAGAGATGCTCAACCGCAACATGTTTGTCTGCTGACCCGAGAAACTGGCTACTTTTTGTTCGCTTGGCGACGAATGACAGGAACAACGGGAACCTTCAAGAAGAAAAGAAGGGAACATTCGGCTCCATTTACACGCACAAAAGATCCACCAATAAATTCATGTTCTGAATCGTCCACGGGGTGCAGTGAGCGATGACACTTCAAATTGCATTAAGCAAATATTATTCCATTTGCATCAACAGAATTGACTACAAAAAATGAAGGCATGAAATACTAAGAAGTAAACAGAATTGATTGTAAAAGTGCAAGTAAAATAGAAATAGAAACTGTGGGCAGAGTCGGCTATCACGATTCTAGCATGCTTGATTGTTACAGTCAATCCAAACGCTGTGCAGCGGGATACAACTTTTATCGAAAGCGAAAGATAGAAGTAAGTCATTTAGGAGAACAATTAGGAGTAACTGAGGTGAGAAACATAGTACGCGGAGAGGAACGTCCCTGTCTAGAGAGCGATCACTATTCCAACGACCACTTTTTGCCTCATTGAATATGTACTTTCGATTTTAGTCGCTTTTTTACAAGGCTTGTCCCTGACTTGGCCACGCCGCTTCTAGGCAGCCAGCTGACGAGACTCTGTGCAGGCTGCGAGGGTCAAGAGGGTGAGCTCTGAGGTGCTGCTGCACGACTCGCCCTCTGTTCGGGGCAGTGAAATGGGTGAACATTTTCACGAGATTTTACGGGCAAACTTGAATGGGAAGAATTTGAACGCGTGTGTTTCTTCTCGTCAATATTGAAGTACATGAACTTTTTGTAGAATACTTTTACTCCTTTATTACCTATTTGCGCTATTTTTTTATAGACAATTATGAGTTTCGGGATACCATTTATGTTGCCAATTAAATGGTTTCTGTTTAAACTGTGAAATTCAATATGAGAGCCGATACAAATTGAGCCTTCCTGCCTCTCATATTGAATTTCACCATTTAAATAGTATATGCAAAGACGAAGTCCATATTATTTTGCCACAAATGATGGAAATTTTATCCTTGAGCAGATTTTACGGAACGTTAAAATGAAAGCTGATGCGGGTGGTAACCGCATCTCCTCGCGCACCATGGAAGGTCATTTCAGAAGGATTATACTATGAGGGTAGACTATTCTTCAAAATACACAGATTTAGAACTCTTCTAGTCTCAGAAAAATGTTTCTCGTTTCCAGAGGTGAAGGACTCCTTCATAAAATACATGACCATAGGTGCTGCTTCGTCACGATGACTACGCCGCTTTATTTTTCGAGGAAAGACGTATCGCGAACCGTGCAATAGAGTCCAAGAAGAACAAGCGCCTTGTTGCTATGTTCAATGCATTTGCTGATGAGTCAACATCCTCAAATCAAGAGCCTACTCAAATGATCAGAGTTATTCATCACGTAGGTGAAAAAGTTGTGATTTGGTTATCAACCTGTGAAGGGCTCTAAGCGACGTGAATTTTTGATGGTGTGTCGTTATTAACTTCGCATCACGAAATAATATTGGAATGCTTATATTCAGAAGCGAGTAGATACCTAAATTGCCTACTGAACTTTTTTATGCCATACAAGTTTCATTGAGTTTTTTATAGTCAAGTTTCCTAGACATATCAGTTGTTTATGCAGCCTAATGAATTCTGAAAATTATACAAATTAGAACGAACTTAACTCAGAGTATCGTGAGTATTTATGTGCTGATTTGATGTTCAATAGGATAAAATCAATAGATAAAGAGACTGGTTATACCATAAAATAATACATAATCCATTTGAAATAGCAACAGACTTCAGTTTTTTCGGGTCCTAATTTGCATGTGATTCAATTTTCAATAACGTTTTTTATCATAAGCTTGAATGAATACATTTTGTCCTATGGGAGTATTGCTCCACTTTCACTATTGATTGATGAAACTTTTTCGAAACGATTACTCATTTAAACATAGGTTTCACTCTGCAAACTACTAATGGTAAAAATACGTTTTTTATCAGTATACTAACGAAAGCTCATATGTTACATTTCTAAATTTGTAGTATTTATTGTCTGCCAAAGACACAAAAGTCATGTACGTTTTCGACAGTCAGGTCGAGTTGAAGAAAGATCGGTACTTTACATGCGTTGAAGTTCCCAAGTTGCAACGCGTCTAGAGGTGAGTATTGATTGTGCCGAGCCTTTTCAACACAAACTTCGCTCGTATTTTAACCCTGAAGCTGATGCCAAAATTTTAAACATTGCAAAGTTCAAATCCTAGAAAGTATAATTTTTTATTGGAGGATTTGACAATCATTTCCAATTGAAATACTAGTATCAACGTGGTCATCGGGTTTCACAATTAAAATTTTATGTTTGCAACAGCATGAAGCGCATCTCGATTACGTCAAAATTTCTGCTACGATGCAGGCAGTCATACTAAAAAACCTATGGCCGTTCACAGACATCAAGTCAATGTTTTTTTATTTTAATAACTTGTAGGGTCAAGGTAAAACTTGTGTTCGTGCATCATTGGTTCTATGAAGCCAGGTATAAAAACGCCTATGTCCTTCCAATCGCGATGAAACACGAAATTAAACATGAAAAAAATTAGCCAAAATGTTAACAATCGTCAGCCATCTCAAGTTATCCTTTTTGATCGATTACCGTGTTTATAAGTCATTATAAAGAGATTGAGCAGGCACGTCAGCCCCACATGATTCACTAGCTCAAAGCAAATGAGTCGTGACTCTGAAGGTCGACTTTCAAGCGGAGTCCTGAAATTTTCCATGACCGTTCACGCTCCAGTTACGAGATGAGCAAAACAACAGAACGATTGACGACAGCGAGCGACCAGCGTTCAGGAGAAAATACACATATATATAATTACGCTCGCCGTCGGAAGTGAGCCTTTAGCGAAAATAAAATCAAATAGGATCGTGTTGTTTATCTTTGCTGAAGTGAGTCAGAGATTACGTTACATGAGTACGCACTGCAATCAACCATCAATTATGAATGTTTTAAAATTTATGTTACCTGATCAAGCATCCGCTATGAGTTTTTTGCTGTTAACAATTCTAGTTCGATCGTCTCAATTAGCTCATGAAAGCTTTTCTCGCTGTGATTTCTGACAAGAGAGCACCTAGCTCGGACTTATAAACAAGGTTCCGACAAATTATTTTAGTTGCCAATCATTGTTACGGCTCTTTTCAACACGTAATGGCATGTGTCAGCCCATTGTGACATGTGTCAGCGGGGTGTGGCTTGTGTCAGCAGGCTGCGGCTTGTGTCACCGAGTTGTGACTTGTGTCATCGCGTTGTGGCTTGCGTCAAGGCATTGTCAGCAAAGTGAGTGAGGATGTGCTTCAGATTAATTTTTGAAGTTCGACTTCGAATGAGGGAACCCGTAATTCTGCACCCACAGCATGGATAAAAATCAAATTTAGGATCTGGCCGGCAGTGCAATTATCTCCGTCCCAGTTGGAGTTCTTGAGCTCCGAGAATGTGATCTAGCTGGTTCACTTCTGTAGATCATAAATTTTAAGTGTACAAAAATAGAATTACCATTTTACTATTATTCACGTCCATGTAATACGGGACGTACACACTTATACTTTTGAAAAGACTTATGAGCTTAACGTGATGATGATGCTCATTATCACTCATATATGATTTCCTACCTGCTGAACAGGATAAAAAAAAAAAATTCCTACATTCAGTAAAGTACGCTTGTATACTCGGTCAAACAATAGTCATTCGGGTACCTGTGGGGGCTAAGAAATGCATATGCACGAATCCTGAATTGACCACAGCAGCTTCAGAATAAATATTTATTACATTGTTCCCCTTTCCCGTCCACAGACTTTATCGTGAACTAGAGAGAGAAATATGTCGGGACAAACTTCCGGGATTCGCGCCAGTGTTTTCATAGTCCAGCGGATTGATCTGTATTTGATTTATGACGCAGGTGATCGCTTAAAGTATGATCATGGAGCACTTTCACCAATGCCTACGATACCGTCTCGTAAAGGGAAGGCTTACGCCTCAAGGCGGCCACTTCATCGACAGCCGACCGCGTGAACTGTGTCTGCCTGTATGTTTGGTGAAGTGGAAGGTGGGCATTTCATGTACACTTCATCTACTCCAAGTGGGCCCTTCATCTACACTTCACCTATTCAAAGTGGGCCCTTCAGCTACACTTCACCTACATAAGGTGAACACTTTATCTACACTTCAATTATTCAAGGTGTGTACTTCATTAATACTTCATCTACTCAAGGTGGGCCCTTCATCTACAGGCGACCGTGTGTACTGCGTCTACCTGTACGTTTGGTGGGGTAGAAGGTGGTTTAGTGCCCTTCAAATGCATTGAAGGCATGAAGGAAGGCGCTGCGTACTTTATCATAGTCAGTTTTAATATTTCAAGACGACATCTGTTCTTTAGGACAGGACTGAGGTCTTTTATTTGAAACAATGTTGTTTTACCTCGTACTCATCGCCCGAACAATCGTGGAGGCACACACAGAAATGCTGCCGAATTCCCCCAGCATTGAAGGCACAGAAGTGACCCGTGAGAAAGATTATCGTTTGTAAATTGTAACTTCTTGTGTAATTCAAGAGATCGTTTCAGTGTAAAAGGTGCAATCACACAATATGCACACATTGCCATTAGGTGTCTTTAGCAGAAACTTGTCAAAACTTTATCCGAAGTTTAACCAATTGATGAAATTTAAACTACTTCTCTAAAAATTCTACGTGCTCAATGTTCGATGTTGTAGCGCAGTTGTTGCATTTACGAGTAATAATACTGGGATTTTTAATACCGGTCAGCGTCAGTGTATATTGCTTAGCAAGTTTCCTGAATTTGACTGGCATTAGGTATATTATCCGAAGCAACATCTCTTGTGAGAGCTGTGAAGAAAATCTTCGATGAAGGTACATTCCCACATTACCAGGTGTCACTTGAAACTTAGATCATGCTTTATCACACAATACAAACTTCAAGTTCAACACCAAAAAACAATCCCAGTTTTCCTTGAGTTGCGAATAGCAAAGCCGCAAGTTTAACATGAATGACAGGTGGTAAAAGAGGGACAGAACACCCATTACCAGTGTCGAGCCCATGGCCCCCAACACTGCCAAATGGAGTCCACTGCCTCACCACTGCAGTGTGGGGCCAATGGCCTCAACACTGCCATGTGGGGCCAATGGCCTCAATGCTGCCATGTGGGGCCCACAGTGTCAACACTGCCATGTGGGGCCCACAGTCTCAACACTGCCATGTGGGGCCCACTGCCTCAACACTGCCATGTGGGGCCCACCACCTCAACATTGCCATGTGAGGCCAACTGCCTCAACATCACCATGTGGGGCCCACTGCCTCAACACTGCCATGTGAGGCCCACTGCATCGATCACGATGGATCACTGCTGCGAGCGAAGCCCTAAAAACAGACTGGGTCGTGTGCTACTAACCCGAAGCCGTCCCTTTTACTTTTACTGGCGTGATGCAGAGGCCCTTTTCCGCGTGCACAGCGAGCTTGTGCGGGCCTACCGACTCTGAACACCTGCTCCTCGGGGTCCATTTCGAGTGGGGTGAGCTCGAGTGGGAGCGGTCCTTGCAGTGTACGCTGAATGTTCCCTGCAGTGTACGCTGAATGTTCCCTGCAGTGTCCGCTAAATGTTCCTTGTAGTGTACGCTGAATAGTCCTTGCAGTGCACGCTGAATGTTCCTTGCAGTGCACGCTGAATGTTCCTTGCAGTGCACGCTTAATGTTCCTTGCAGTGCACGCTTAATGTTCCTTGCCGTACCCGCTGCACGAGACGGCGCAATTCTCTCATTCATGTCGTGAGCAGTAGAAGTAACTCGATTATTTTCGAATAACTTCGCAATTCCTCGATAAATATTTCTGATTTTTTTTTGTGGTGAATAGAAATAGGCCTGAAAATCTTCTGAAAAGTATAGATGGTTGGGGATTTTTATTTATCCGAAATAAAGAGACGACAAATTTATTGACGCTACTATTCTCAAGTGCGTGATAGAAACCCCACAGTACCTGCCTTCAACTTTTTTTAACTTAGCACTTTATTACATATTGAATGACATGTAAAATAAATTGGTAAGTGCTCCGTTCTCTATGGTTATGAATAAATAGACCTCCGGTTCACACCGAAGCTCTACGAGTGGGAAGCAGCCACACAATTCTTGCAACAAATCCACAGTCGCGTCTCGCAGGTAGTGAAGATTCACAGCCGAAATAATATTAAGTGTTAGATAAAGTATAATTCAAAGGTTATTACATTTTTTATTCTTAAATGTGTTCATCTTTATATAAGTTCATATATTTTGCATTTTAAGTTTTATATATTTTATTTTTATTCATTATTATTTTGTTCATCTTTTATTTATTATTAGATTTGTACATTTTATATTTTTAGAATTAAATACTACCTACTTAATAATTAAATATTATTAATGATTTGAGTATTATTAAAGTGTTTTTATAAATTAAAAGGCCTGAAAATGTAAATTTTCATGACAAGCTAATTTAGTAAGATATATGCATGTCATCCCAAGAATACCTTATAATGCTTCATATGAACTGTAGGAGATCAATGAAGCGAGAAATTACTTTCACTTTGAATAATGGTTTTCCTACCTTGACTTTTTATCGTGTAGAATAAATTTAGTTTACCTTTATAAGTTTTTGGCTTCATTTTGAATCAAACAAGCAATTTTAAATCAGCACTTGTACAACAAAATTACAGTATGTTACTAAACCACTAATGACTACATCTTGATTGAGAAACAAAATTCATGAATGTTCATCATTTTTACGTAACCCAACAGTTCTGGAAGTAGTGAAGCATTTTACTCGTACACATGTCTCTAAAATACGACCCTGTGGTGATTGCTACACTTATGAAAGTTAACAACAGCACTCGTTAAAATCAGCTTGCGCTTGCAACATGTCAGTCTGGGTCTGAAGCTGTGAAGTAGCCGTGACTTTAAAAATAATATGCCAACCGTGTCAAATGAGATAAATTTGAGCAAATCACCTAAAATTACACAACTTTTAATTGTAATCCTAAGCGACGCGAGCTTCAGTGTTACCCATTCCCCACTTAATTAACCATTGTGAAGCCATGACAGTAATTCCCAACCTATTTTTCACGCCCGTTCCCCCTGTAAAAATTTCAACGTATCCGCACACTTCCTGCAAATTTAAGGAGGTGAATTTATGATGAATTTTACCAACAAAAGAAAACAATTAATTTTATTGCTTTAATATTTTTTACACTTCTCTTACTTTAGGAGAGGGATGCAAGCACCTCTGGTTGGGAAGTCCTGTAATAGGAGGTCAAGAGTCATAGGAAAAAAGATAAGTGACTCAAATAATGCCTAGAGTTTATGAATTATATTAGGATATTTTACAAGACTTATTCGTGGACATATGTATAAAATTTATGATAATGCTTTGAAATTTGCCGAGTTTTATTTTAAAGTTAAGATTTCAATCCAACTCCTGACAAAAAAAAATTCTGAAAAGTATTTATTAAGTGAAGTTTAACAGGCGCCTATTATGAGTTTCCTGAATGTCGATAAATTTTCCATGGTCAAATACGAATGGGTGAATTTTATTTTTAATCATTTTTGCTCATCAGAATTCACAATTACTCAAAACAAACCCGCAAACTATCCGGTTTTTCCAGACGTGTGAAGCAATTTTCACGCATAGTTTGGAGAATTTCTCGGCCTAAATTTTCCAGAAACCAAACTTCCCAACGTGGTATCAACATTAAAAAAATCCTCGTCTGATTAGTGACGGTAGTTGTGCCATGACTCTTCGCCATCATTGGTTCTGGTCGACCTTTGAGCATAAATCTTATTGAGAAGCGCTGACGTATCAAGGGGTCGGATGGCAGAAGCTGATGATGCAAGACAGTTGCGACACGTCAGCGCTGCCTCGCTGACCACGGCAGCGATGTGGCGATCGTTGCAGCTATACGAGCGTCGGTCGCTCTGTTCTTATATTATGACTGAAAATACCAATTAGGGATGCTTGTGCTAGTTAAGCGTAGGTAAGATCGTAAACGAAAACATTAACTTCCATTGCTGAATCATAACATGAATTAACATTCTACCTAAAATGGGCTTCACATCATGATTTCATTGTTTGAAATTTGTTAACTGATTAAATTAACTGAAATTTACGTAGGCAGACTGATAAAATATAAACAGCTCCCTTCGGAATGAATTGGCTCGTGAAAACGTGTTATTGTTATAATAACTTGATCATGAATTTTTCCGACTGAAGGTCATATACGTTAGGCAAATGATGAATTAGAATCCTTCAATCACAAGAAACCAAAGGTCAGATTAATCAGCATAAATATTAAATTATAGGCCTAATATACACCCATTATCGCAGCTATGTTGAATATCCCTAAACATACCATGGTTGTTTCTTTTCAAAATATAGCAGAGTATTCACCCTCAAAAGATTAAAAATCCAGTGATCACGTCTTCGTCGCAGCCAATTTGACCACGACAATCCAAATGTCAATTCCAGGTCAAATTAGCACTATTGTTGTGCTGATGGGTTATAGAATTTCCATAGAAAATGATTATTTCCCACGTCCTTGTGACAGGAAATTCCAAACAGACTTGATCGTTATGGCCGGTCGAATACTACACCCTGGCGATAACGGATAATTCGCACGTTCATGGGAGGAGAAATTCTTCGCTGCCAGCCAGCAGTTGCGGCCATCTCAGCGAAAAGAGTCGACCTCTACTGCTAGGAATTGCGCTCCGCCGATGGGAAGGTCACGCTTTTGGAAGTGTGTTCAGCAAGCAGAATGATGAGCTTGAGGAGAGCATGACACGGCCCCGGAGATTATCAAAACTCGACGCACGCGCGGCTAACGCTATCTCACATCCGTCATCGTCCTGCACTTGCCAATTAAGTATTTCACGGACTGCTGTGACATTCGACAGTCGATTTCTTTCGTCTGCAAACAAGCTGCTGGATCTGACTACTCCAGTTCTGAGTAGCTCTAAATGAATATTTAAAGGGTTCATATTTATACAGTTTCGTCGGCATATCTGCACCTATGAATAAAAAAAAACAGTTAACTGTTCTTCCAACGATCGTTTTTCGAACGTTTTTCAGCGATCCTTTCTCTTTTTCGAGAAAATATCTACATCCATCGGCTCGGTAGCAGCATTGTTTCTACTTTGGAGCTTGCTGAGCGTAGAGGCAGCTAGCGTCAGACACCAGGAAACACTACATCTTAAGTCAAGTACAATAAATGAGTAGGTCAGTTCATTGAGAGCAAGAAAGCCGAGAGCTAAGAAGTAGCTGAGGTCACCCACACTGTGCAGAGTCACGAACTGCTCCAAGGGAACAGCTCGCGTGCCAGAGAGCGATGTGGCCGGAGCATTTACTCTGCTGCGCCTTGCCAATGCAGGCGACACAAACTTTAGCTCATTGTCCGAGTTTCTCTTTCTATGACTCGACCCGAGCCTGCGTTCCGGACAGAGGAAGTGAACTGGTCATCCTCCGGTGAACTGGCTTTTCATGGGAAACAAGAGAAACTTTTGTCCAAATAATGATCCATTTCATTTTTCCTGGTTGGTTGCCAGCGTGTGACTTTACGTGCAATGCACCACAAAATTACACCATGAACCTCACTGAATATATGATATTATCCGAAAATATAGACTAATTTATGGACCACTACGTGGAACTTTCTATGCATAAAATTGTGGAGGAACAAATAAGTATTCCATTTGTTCTGGAGCTGAACTCACTTTGTACTTGATAGGCTCAATGATACTTTATGGCAGACTGGTGTTGATGAAGACTGGATTTCATAGCTACGAAAAGACAAGAAATTTGTTTCCTCATAGCGAAGAGTTATCGAATGCATTCTTATTTAATTTTACACAGCTTGCTGCATGTGTTCTTGATACCTCTTAAAGTGCGCCTTTCCCCACCCTCATGATAGCAATGATTTTTCTACGAGAGTATGGTTCAGAGGAAGAAAATTATCACCAAACCTTTCACTTGTAAGGGTTGTGCCGTATTACAGATTTATCTATCCGAGACATCGCCATGCGGTCACCCCGCATCTCTGTTTGCCGGCTCCGCCACCGGGGAAAAACTCAAACCTTGAATAAATGAAAACAATTTTATAAATTCGAGACATACGCGAGTGGTAAATTTCGTGCAAATTCGTCATTATCAAAGTATATCAAAGGCTAATTTATGGGTAAATTGAACTCGCTTGGTTAACCTGTTGGCCAGGTCACATAAGCCTTAAACTGAAGGGCAGCTGAATTCTCATCGATGGCGATGCTGGCCTATCACCGTAGCTCGAGCAACAAGTTTGTTTAATGGTCATCTTTAAGTTCACTTCAATTCTCTACTAAATCTCATAAACTCAAGTTATAAGTATTTATTTTGCTAACTACATATTGATATTTTTCCCTTGTTTCTACTCTACTTTACGCTTCACGATTCATTGTACTTGAATAAAGGATTTGTCGAGAAATCCAAAATGAATACTGCTTTTCATTCTTAATGAGCGTAATGATGTTTTTTTTTAATTTAGTTCCACGATATGAAAATTCTATCGCGAATAATTTTCCACTGTATCAGAACATTTCCATCATATTTTCACACAGCTTCTTGCTCCGCCACATTCCAGCGCACGAACACTTACCACTAATGCTTCAGGAGGCAATCCGTGTAGCGAAGAAGATGGTCATTATTAAATTTTTCAGACTTGCTTATTGCACATTATTGCCAGTTGGGTTTCATTTTATGCAGATTTTGAGCAATTGAAGTGGGATAAATTCTACGTTAACTTGAAATAAAACATTTTACAGAAGAGTAAGGAAAGTTTGACTTATTTTTTCACAGTCGTCCTGAAACGTCCAATTCCGTCCGTTTCTCTAACACAATTAAGAAAGCATGATAAAGCTCATTTCATTACATAACTCATCAAACTGTTTAGTGAATTACCTTACGAAGACAAAACGAAACACCTATAGGTACAAATTTGGCAAATCAAAACAACTTTCAACCTCTCCAGGCCATGGTGAATTTTGCGTCATCGACGATGGTTTAATAAAGTCTTCTAGTCTTCCAGCTTTGACTGAGCTCAAGATGCGAGGGCTAATGCATCTCCTTAATTGACTTCGAGGAAAGGGATAATGTTTGCCAGAATGCACGCGCACTGAAGTGTCAGCAGCGCTCTGCAAACGCCGTCTGCCTTGACTCAGCGCGGGCAAACACGTTACCAAAGCCGCACAAGCTGCGCAGGCACCGCTACACGTTTTGCCTACACGCTGCACTTGAATGATGGATTTGTTGACAAATTCAAAATGAATAGTCGACTTAGCCTTATTGAAAAAAATATCAAATAAAACGTTTTGAAAATCAGACTTTTAATGAAAAAATTCATCCGGAATTCATGACTTTGTATTACTTGGACGAAAATTGCCGTGGTAAATGTGCTTAAGAGGCTCAATTATGACTATAGAATACGACGATCCAACTTTTAATTTTGGGTCCCGTAATCTGAGATGGAGTCTACGGCGTGTCCTAAGCATGGAAACAATGCAATACGCCTACACGAGCTGTTCGGTCAAACGTCTAATGACACCCGCACATCGCAACACCTGCAATGGGTCTCATTTAAGAAGTTCCCTTCAAGTCACTATTATTCGAGAAGGAGTAAAATTAAAGCATAATATAAAAATTAATTTAATAACGTTTCCATTGCCAGTAGGCACTAATTAATTTCAATCTTTCATTTTCAAACAGGCGGAATGCTGTAGCAAATCTCGACAGGCTACTGTAAACGCTAGCATTCGTTCAAGTCTCTTTTTTCGTTGCATAAATTCGTCTGTGACTCGTAGACTGATAGCCTTATCCCAGGGACTCGCGCAATGCGCATAAATTTGCGTACATGAATAATTTCACTAGAAGCACTGGTTTATATTTCTTGGTACGAAGTTGTCATTCTGCAACGCTCTTGGAAGTAAAATATATGTTCTAGGTATCAAGTTTAGCCGAAGGCGGCCATAGGGCGTAAATAAAGCACTAAATAGACATTTCACGCCCAACCTTTAATTATTCCACCCCGTCGAAGCTAGAGCTTCGAGAATCCACATCAGTAAAAACAACTGTCATTTATTGCTGAACATATTTTCCATCACTATGACCGAAAAAACATAATTTTACAGTACGAAATTTGCTCTGAGCTCAGCTGTTAACAAAATTATTGAAACTCATTGTGTTTATTGAAGTACAATGTGAAAAAAATACAGGTTTAATAAGCTTTATTTTGTTATCATGTATTGATATATATTTGATATAAAAATATTTATTTAGGCATGGTGCACTCATTTCTCACAAAATTGTTTTCATGACTTTCTAGTTCAATTGAAATCCTTAGATTCAACCAACTGCATTTGACATGTATAGTGCCATCAAAATTAAGACACTCGCCAAAGTTAGCGCCACATGCTTCGCTCACCGTCCCTCCGCAATAAATACACCTTACTGACCCTCAGCTCAACTCTGTACGAATAAAATCAACTGACTCGCCACCTGATCGTCGCTCTTGAAATGTATGCCTACGTTGCTAAGCCCTTATTTCGCTAAATATAAATTTCAGTTGATTTTAGATACACGAAAAATAAAAAAATCTTCGTTATACCTTCAGCTTTTCAAAAAGAAAATTCTTTTGAAAGCTTCTCAAGCAGCAGCCATTCATTTCTCTCACGCATGAAAAAGCTAAAGCGAGCCGACCGTGGTGGCAGCTGTCACACCTCTGCAGGGCCATCTTTCCACCGAGTGACAGCACACGAGGGGAGCCATTACTTCCTTTCTTCACCGTTCCATCGCTTTTCTTTAGGGCTATACTTATAATACTACGTGAGAACAATTGTAAAAAAACAAATGTGCCACTCTCGTAAGTACTTGATAGTATGTACTGGGGGTAAATGAATTCATAAATGAGTATAGGCATGCGTCTTTTGTAACTTAATTTAGTTCCTGCGTGGTAATTCGATAGGAAAAACCACAATTAAACAGAAATACAAACAAAACACAATCATTCTTTTTCTTCTCATGGGAACACATTTTTTGCGTAACACCTGACGACAGCATCAGGCGATTTTTTGGCTTCATGTTCATGAACTGTCATGGAGGAGGAGCTCACATTACTTGTGGCACGGGAACATCGAAATTCTGACGTATAATTCGTTGTCGCTATGCTTTACCTCCCATAAACATCTCTCAAAGAAGCGTTTATAGCTGAAACAAAATTCTTGATCCGTCAATGTTATTGATATTTATTCTTGATCGAGAACGACACTACAGCGCATCGATGACCTATTAAGAGAGCACCGTGCGTGTGAGCAAAAAATGAATTCCAGAAATGCGTCGAGAGCGTTCGAGCTGTCAGTGATGAGGCCAGGCACTACAACGCGACCAAACGCGCTGTAAAAAACTGTGTGCGCGCCAATAAATGCTCCTCACACGAGCATCGGCAGGCCGGCGACCTCCAAACGTCGATTAGAACTACATTATTTTTTGGCCTTTCACTGCGAGTTCGGGGAGCAGCTTGAGCGGGTACAGAGCACGAGACGTCCAGAGTTCAGGGAGTAGTGAGGTCTTGCACGCAAAATGAGGTCGGCCAGTGGCATAAGTTCCGCCAGCTTATAGCGTACAGCTTCCTTACACCAGCTTATAGCGTACAGCTTCCTTACACCAGCTTAAAGCGTACAGCTTCCTTACACCAGCTTATAGCGTACAGCTTCCTTGCACCAGCTTACAGTATAGTTTCGTTACACCAGCTTACATCATAGCTTCTTTACACCAGCTTACAGTATAGCTTCCTTACACCAGCTTGCAGTGTAGCGTCCTCACACCAGCTCAAAGTATAGCGTACAGCCTCCTTACGCATGACACTGAGATGGGCCAGCTTACAGCGCGCAGATCACAATCACAGCGACCCATCAGCTCAGAAATTGTGCTTCAAGGTAAACGAATACAGGAGCTAAACAAGTATCCTTGTGACAGGAGGCAAAGTAGGGCTGAAGAATTATCCATAAAAGCGTTCGAGGAAGCCTCTAGTTAAGTAACGATTGCTAGTTAAAAAAAAAATAGATGAAAAATAAATATCGCAGCTCAGGAATTCATACACTGGATAGATATATGTAGCACGAAAAAGATACAAGAGCTAGTTTTATATGATAAAAAAATATCATCAACGATATACAAGACATAATAGAACTCTTTCATCAAGGATAGTATCGTAAATATAAACTTGGAACAACCGTTTGAACAACTTATTACCATTTCAAATTGTTAACTGTTGCACCAACAAAAAATAATCCAATAATTTTGATTAATATCAGGGAAAAGACGACTGTCGCAGCACAATACGGACTAAAACAACAATTCTTACTTACAGTAGAATAAAAACTTGCTAAGTTAAATGGCGGGACCGACTGAAATAAATTCCTAACAGGAAACAATTGACCAAAATAATGTAGTTAACCAAATAGTCACCGCTGGCAGAATGGTCACCAAATGGTTAACCAATAGCATGATGAAGAGTATTGAACGCAGGAAAAAAATATTGCTGCTGCCCCTCTGTAATTTGACAGGAATAAATAATGCACAACTCCCGCGTTGAGCTTGATGGCTCTGATGCATCTGACTAACTATGTCTGCTCACAAGGCTAAAATAATTTTGCAGATGAACAAGCTCAAAGCAATTAAAATGACGCCAAACACAGTCACAAACTGTGTAAACTGTTGATTACTGCGTGCTAATTAATCCATTCACACATTTGATAATCGGACAGACAGGTAAATACGAGTATAACGTGAGAACAATACAAATCCATACTTATTTCGTTGAATGAATGGATTGCTAACAACTACGCCAGATGCCCATAGTTTTAAGTTCATACAGAACCTCCCTGATACGTCCGTAGTTAAGATGATGTTTAGGGTGATTTTTTTTCGCCTAAAGTCCAAAGAAATGGGAATGGAATTGAGGTTGCAGTCACTCGAGCAAGAGTGAGCAAGGTAATTTCAGGCAATGTTTCCATCTCAGCATTCTTCTGGTTAATCAATATTTCGTCCGAACTTTGTTGCAGTATCGAATTCATTGTTCCTCTACTAAATATTCAATACAAACACTGCAGGCACCTGAAATAATACACATCCTACCCTCGGATTCAAGCATACTATCCAGAAGAGTCAGAATAAAATTTCTTACAAAAGTTCGAGCTTACGTCTGGCGAATACTAAGTACAACGCGAAGTAAATTTCTCATAAGTTCGAGTGTTGCTAGGGTATTTCGATTCGGTGGTAAATATTTTCCCTAAATACTACTCAACCAACATGCAAATCCATCAACCCTCTACGCTGCTTTAACGATTTTTTTCTCTCTGTACTGAAAATTTCGGCTACGGAATGTTGATACCCAATATTTGGGCGCCTGATGAAATAATCCTACTCATTCGTGCGCTGTAAATACTTTAGAACGAGTGAAGTTTTCCAATCATTATTCGAAGTCTTTCTCACGGTGGAAGCAAACCGAAAACTGAGAACATGAGTCTCACGATATTTTTAAACGTTCTAAAACACGTGTTGTAGTGCATAGTGCTAAGAACATTACTCAAATTTGCATAATTTTTTCCAATCTGGGTATAGAAGTAGAAAGAATAGCGGAACGCCAGCATAACCTCCAGCATGAACACCACGAACATACAAAAATCAGAGAGGAAATTAAAGCCAAAATCGTTTATTTCAAATTCAGTCACACAAAATATAGTACAAGTCAGTTTTTCAGTCAGAAAGACCGCAACCGTAAATATAATTCAGTGATTATGTTTCACCACAACAGGAATGAAATTTGCATTTTTTCGGCCTCACCTAAGAATAAATCCCCGGTGCAGTACTGAAGAGCCAATAAGAAGCTCCTGCGCGACCCCCAGGGTTGTTCTGGTACTGAAGAATGCTACTGTGGATTGTGACATTGTGCCATCAGTAGACTTCGCCCTCGTGCGTTCAGTTTTCTGATGCAACGGATGGTTGCATTCGCACTGACTGAAGAAAAATATTGTTCCAGCTTTCTGCATGCGCGCATGTAGACTCATTTTTCAACTGAAATCATGTAATCACTCGTATTCTAGGAGCCGTCATTCATAAGTCCTCGATAATGACATGCATTTCCTTCTCAGAACACTAAGCTCCTCTGCGGCGCTCAACAGTTAAGAGCGAAACCCTTTCTCTAGCAATAAAAAAGACAGATTTTAAATTTTACCTATACAAGCACTATCAAATTAGAGAGCCGCATTCTGCTAGGTAGAATTCTCAGATATCTTTTAAGATGAATGTTTTATTTGTCTCGTAGTTGCTTAGTTTCTCACAGACTCCCAAGAAGCAGAGAACATCTTCAGGGCCACAACTGCTGGCCACGTGCTGTCATTGCAGGTCACATCATAGTTGATGGCTCCTCTTAGCAGCACGGCAGAGGCCAGTGACAGCTAGTACACTCGTAGTCCATCTCGAGTCTTGCTCGCAGTCACGGTACTGAAGAGCCTAAAAAATCAATATGTCGCTAAAGTAGCAATTTCTTTGTGTATGTGTAGTTCCGCGTCAGTTTTTCCAGGGTATTCAAAAAATTATCATTCCGGCAACAACTTGGAAGCTGACATGTAGATATTAGCTATTTATTGGAGACATGATTTGAAGATATGTTTGCGGCTGAAGATATTCCTGCACGTAACAAACAGAGATCATGTGATGAAAAGAGAAGCCATTTTCAAATTTTCCAACACAATACAAGCCCCCCGCAATACTCTTAAAGCTCCATTTCTAATTGTCCAGTACAAATTCAACTCTTGAGGGAAAGTGAAATTGAAGCCGCGTCTACATAGTTAGCCCAAGAGACTGCTGATAAAAGCTCCGCATCGAACACCGGAGATTTATCAATATTTCGGAGCGTCCACTTATGAGGAGTCCTAACTTGAAATCTTGTGTGACGACTCGGCTGAAACAAATCTATAGCGGTTAAAAAAAGGGAAGGGCATCGTCCTGCACCTTGCCTGGGGGAAGTGGAACAGGTTTAACGATACCGTTAGAGCTCGGCTATGGACTGAGTTAAATTGAAGGTCTTCGGCTGTAGAGAAGCGACGGTGGTTGCCACCTGTGTGACGAGTTTTCTATTGAAAACTTAGTTTCAAGGTTAGGTTACGTCTGGTAAGGATTGCGTGTGCCCAAGTGCCCCTCCAGATAAAAGAAAGGCAAGTCCAATACCGAAGTAAAAAGTGGTGGTCGTATTGGTCGTGTTAGAAGAATATTGGCTGCATTTATCTTATTGGAAAAGTATTGGTCGTATTGGAAGAATATTGGCTGCATTTATCTTATTGGAATAGTATCGGTCGTATTGGAAGAATATTGGCTGCATTTATCTCATTGGAATAATATTGGCCGTATTGGAAGAATATTGGCTGCATTTTTCTCATTGGAAGAGTATTCGTCGTGGCGCGAGTGGAATGAGACAGAGAAAACAACTACGGGAACGAAGTGAATCCAGGAAATTGCCGGAAAAAGACAGCTGCTATTTATCCGAAATGAAACTTCAACAACAAAATCTGTTGATACATATTCTTCATTCTCAGATACGTATGGTCTGTCTCAATATATATATATCCTTTACTACGATCTATACTTGCTGAAATAATCATGACCTAAAAATTTTCAGTATTTTCAATAGAATTTTCTTTTAACAGAAAAATATTTGAACAAGAATTATGAACTGTTGCTTCGCACTCTTGGTGTGTGGATACATAACTTTTATCAAGATGTAAAAATGTATTCAATGCCCAAATAATTGTTAACAAAGAATTTAGAAAACAAGAAAATTGCGAAATAATTGTTTCACGAGATAATCTGTCGTTGAATTCAGTATTGCCACTCCACCTCTTGGAAAAAATGTATATTCATGATTGTACTCATAAATGTATTTGAACTCAGAAATATTACTAGCGCTTTGAATGATTTAGAAACCAGTTCTGATTGAGATACATCCGCGCAAAATTCTCAAAATATCATCAATATTTTGACCTCATGAAACGAGAACGAGAAATGATAAAATGTCAAGCCTATTCGTAATTGAATTCACAGTGTGAGAGAGAGCATCGTCTTTCAGAAGTTTAATACCTGCCAGAGCATAGCCCACGAACTGAGATGATTTTGTTACCACAAAAGCGTCCTTAAGTGCAGGGACGGAACATAATAAAACAATCACCTCAACCACGAAAAACAATATTGCTGAACTTGACGTAATAAAGTTCAATAATGCTTGACCTGGATATAAGAAAGCAATCGTAGGTTATCCAACAGTCTACGCAGAATTCCAGCAGTTGAGCAAATCTTCAAGCAGGAACAATGAGAGTGATTAGAAGGGAAACGGCCTTGCAACACATTCCCTCAGGCAGACCACCAGCTCCCATGAACTTTGCACTCCGCCTCCGATAATTCATAAGAAAATGAGTGTGCTTCCATGCAGGTAGGTTACAAGTACGCGTTTATGCGTTTGTAAACTTATACTTTCACGGCTGACTCAAGGTTTGCAGCAGCGGTACTTTTTGAAGTGCCTCGTCAATCTCATTATTTTATTTCCCTCTCACTCCGTAACCTTTCGTTTCGAAATGAACGTCACAAATCTGGAAACGGAAGTTAAATATTCATTTTTGGCGAAAATCTCTACAATGAGCTTGGTTTAGATATTTGTAAGAATCCCTTCTACGAAATTCAACCCTCTGCTATGCAAAGATCATATGAACATGATAATATTATATACTGCCGTGTCTGTTCAAGGCGGGTTCGGCGTGCTCTTTTCCGGGCTTAGTAGCTTTAATTTTATAAGATGCGCCTGTTTCTTCAACAAACATTTGAAGAAAAAGTTAAGGGATCGAAAACTCGTGAACGAGGAGTCAACTAAGCATAATTTCTACCTAATGAGGACAAAAGCTTACAAAACACCTCACAGTGAAATTTGTCATGCTTGAAATTCTAATGTGATTCTATGGGTTCAAGTTGTGGTAGCAAAGTAATT
This sequence comes from Orchestia grillus, assembly GCA_014899125.1. Taxonomy (NCBI): domain Eukaryota; kingdom Metazoa; phylum Arthropoda; class Malacostraca; order Amphipoda; family Talitridae; genus Orchestia; species Orchestia grillus. Next base: position 54,248 of record VOMN01012418.1, read on the forward strand.
TGACTGCCGGTATTCTGATACGAGTTACTGCGTGAAATTATTGACTTTCATTTAACTGGTAATGTTTTATGGTGGCCTGAATTTGTAAAATTCAGCTTGAAATATCATGATTAATTCAAAGTTGAAACGAGTGAAGTGTAATACACAATTGTTCCAATTTCCGAAGAGTTCCAGCTCGTAGCAACAGCAAAATACTTCTGTCCTATACAGGGTTTAAAACAATCAGAAACAAGGCATTAGGTATGGAGCTTTCCTCGTCAATGAAACGTTAAAAGCAGTCACGAAGGATTTGGTTGCACAACATATTACGCGTTCCTTTCCATAATACAAAAGTTGCGGCGCGCAGCACAACGGCCGCTTTCATGCAGTAGACTACACGGTCTGAACTCTGATCGACCGAGCCTCAAGCCTCTGCAAGCCATCGTCTCACGTGCAGTCGTGCGCTGCTCTTACATTCACCTTTTTACTCAAGAATTTACGATAGCTTACTTTACAACAGAACACTTTTTGACAGTGAATGGTGGCATCCAATAATTAATTGGCTATGCTATCAGCCATCAACTTCTGAGATCGTTCTCCAATGTTTAGCATTGGGATAAATGTAGCAAATGTTACGTATGAAGCTTCATGCTTGTTGCCCTACTTTTAATGACTGCTAGAACTTGCAGTTAACTCAAGAGCCTTGCAAATAAAATGCAATGAACAACAATTTCTCCGCTTTACTCGCTGATTACGGAATGGGTCTCATAACCTCAGAGTTGCATTCTAAAGTAGATTTATTAAATGATTAATCAGCGACTGCTGAAATTGCCATGCTTTTCTAAAGCTAATTTCTGACTTGCATTGATAAAAAAACCGTGAAGTCACACAAGAATGTTAACTTGGAAAGTTAACTTTTCAAGTTTCTCGCTCAAAAGTTTACTCGTTCGAAATAAAATTTCATTAATATTCATGTAAAATATTACCTCATCTGAAGCCAGTTAAAAAGCAGTGAGGTCCTGAAAATAAAAACCTGGAATTATGCCACGACTGAAGTCATAAATGGCAAATTCACTGCCTCAAACGAGCATAAAGTCTAGTGCGAACAAAAGGTTGGCTGCCCTTGCAAGTTGCGCATTACATTCTCGCGTCTCAGCTCTGAAGCTTCATCGTTATGCAGCACAAATGGCAAGACGGAAAGATTCACGCTTTGGTTCCGGCATTGTTCGACGCGCCATGTAGATCGCACAATGGCAGAGCGGAAGGTGGTGTGAAGAGTACGATGTTGTAATGAATTTAACGAGGGGAACTGCCTCGAGCCATCTTCATATGACACGCGGCGGTTGCGCAAGCGCTGGTGACAAGCGTTCCTTCAGAGGTGAGACTCAAACTCTCCGCTAGCAGCTGTGCACTGTGAGCATTCAAAGGGCTCTATAAGGGAACAGTATGTTCGACTTGAAAAATATGTTCCCTAAATCTTATTGCATTCTAGTGCTGCTGCTTTGATTTGTTTTTAGTGGATTCAAACTTGGTTATGTTCCTTAGGTGAAAGATCTTTTCAAATGGATGAAAATCAATGAAAGATCGCCAGATCGAAAATAAGCGCATCGGATGAAAAATTTAGTCATCGGCTAGTAATATGGTGTAGGACCTCTGCGAGTACGAATAATGCGGCAATTCTTCTCAGCATTGAGCCTACACGTGTCCTAATGTACACCTGGTCGATTTTATACCACTCTTGCACCAACTTATCTCGTCGTGCAGCAACAGTACGTGGACGATCTTCTCAATGTCTCAATTTGTCGTTCTTGGTGGTGACACAAATTTTCTTTTCGGCTCATTGATATTCTTTTAGCTGGCCATTCTAAATGCCTGAAATATCCTGAATGACGATCTGGCCAACCAATCACAGTTCATGCCCGATGTATCCGGTAGTTTACATCTTTACAGATGGGCAAAGTAATATGACTTCTTCATTCAGATATTGAGCAAATGGCAAATATTGGTAATCGTATAGCACCTCAACGTAGCCACGCTGCTTCAGTCTGACGGATGCTTCTACTAAAAGATGCACTTCTGTGTAGTTAATGACAGGCCTTCCTCCTCCTTCATTACGTACCCTTGAAATACAATAGGTGACTAATTTTTCGTTCACTACGCTTATTTTAACAGTTTTAACGTATCACTTTATAGATATGTAATAAATGTATCTATTTTATACGTATAAATCTGTACATATACGAGTTAAGAGTTCATATTGAGCCGTGAAAAAAAAATAGTAGAGTAACCGATTGCAGCTCAGTCATCACTCTCCCTTTCCTCCTTGATTGGCGCGAAGCTTTCCCTGCAACGGAGCGACGCCCTCCCGTTCATCCTCCTTTTCTGTAGCTCTTCTTCTCGGGGCGGTCGAGACCTTCACGTCTGCATCACAGGATTCCTTACGCGTTAGGTGATACTTGACGCGTTGGCTTGATTTCACGGATGTTTAAAGCAGTGACATATTTGAAACATTCATTTATTCCGACAAGTACGCGCATGTTCCTCAAAGCAGGAATATCAAAAGGGATGATAAATAGTGAATTAAATTTTGGAGATACACCACTCAAAATTAGGAGATACATCACGTGTCGATTTAAATGAGCTACAAGGCTCCTAAGGTACGTGAGCTTGAGTTATGTTCTCAAGTGTAGAACATTTTTTATAGAAGAAAATAAGTATAGAACAGTAAAACGGACCACTAATTTCTGTTCGAAACTGATTAGATGCATTAACATGAGCGGAAGTTTTCTTTAAAATTTCGTGTGAGGAATTTTTTTTATTCAATTAAATATAACTTTTACGAACGCAATAACATAATTTGTCTTTAAAATTAAAAAACAGTTTTTTTCGACAGAAGCTGTGTCGCGTTCAAATTCAGGTAGAATTGACCCACAGTGAGTATCTAAAAGGAAAGAGTTCGGGATAACGGCGTAACTGTGTTCATTCAGAGGAATCCTGGTAAAGTAAACACATATTCTCTCATAATTCTTAACCCATTAGTGAGCATTCATTAAATCTTGAATTATAAAAGTAATAAACAGCTTCACTAAAAATTGTAAAAATAATAAACAGTTTCACTAAAGTGACATGTGCTTTGCCTTAGGCAGGGGACGAAATTCCTATAAATTGTATAATATAACCGCTAATATATCTGCGCAATAATTCAAGAAACTCTAAAATCAGATGAGATGAACTAGCTTGTCTACCATTTTCCATCTAAGGTAAACATAAATGCAAATTTCCAACGTGATTCGAATTCCTGTTTCAGTTTCACGTCATTCGAACCGACTCGAGTCTAATACTACGTCTTTACGAAAAGCGTTTGAAAATTGACTAGATTTCGATGAGACTGTCCAATTGTTAACATAACGTATAACCGACAGCTCCATCAAAATAATATTTGTACGTGTTTTTAGAGGAAGATGTCATGTAATACTTATGGGAGTGATCCCTCAAAGATAAGAAATGCCATCAGGATTTTTTGGTAGTCGGATCTTTTTAAAATTCAAATACATACTTATAAACAGTGGCACATAAAGACAATAAACTGAATGTACTGGTCTAGTACATTCCTTGCGTTAGCGGTGCCTAGAAGCCATTACAATACACAGGTAATGGCTGAGTTTGAAATACAAACGGCTTAGCAGCAACCTTAGCAGCTTTATCAGACACAATCAACAACATTCATTCGAGGTAAGTGAGGCAGATCGTTCTCAGCAGCAGACGGTGAACGAAAAACTGATCTAGCTATTCATGAATTTAATAAATTAAACGATCAATGTTCTAAAATTTAGATTATATAGGTTTAAGAAAAATTAGATTGGAGAGTTTTTACGGGCTAAGCTATCAGAAGGTAAAAGGTGTTTATTTTATTACGAGTGATAAAACTCTGTAATACCATGTAGATGGAAAGCCATCCCATGCAATTCACGTTTTGATGTATGATATTGATTGGTAACCATAAAAAACAAGAATTCTAAGTATTCTGTGCGATCACCTGGAAGAAATCCCTTCTGTCGTACGAAGGAATGCAGAAAAAGCCTCGAAAACAACTTTCAATGAGAGATTCTCAAGCAAGTCACTCGGTTTCCTCACATTGTCCCCTCAATCTCATGCATTCGGACCCCTGCATTGGCCCGACAGGGTATCCTGTTACTGCAATGAATACTGCCGTTCAGAATCCGGTTAGTATATGAGCGGATGTAGCCAGCCAGCGACTGGCTCAAAGTGTCAACACTTTTAACTAAATAACACAAAAAAAGACGTGAATTTATTCTTAAAAAATTTCAGTTCATTCATTTGATGCAAGAATTTGCTCATTTAGAGTGCTTAATCCCCTCGTTGTAAGCCCAATTCACTAAAAATCTAAAAATCTACGTGTATTAAATCGTTTAGCTCATCAGTTCGATTTTACCGACTGATCCTCGAGAAATGAAGGCTGGAAGATTCTCTGCTCCGTGAGAGTAACAGCAGGCAGACGACTGGAGAAAGCAGCTGTAGGACCCAGTGTTTACACTCCAGCTTGGGGTATTGGGCAGAAACGGGCACTCCAGAACATGCCTTCGAGACAAAATTACGTCACTGTCAATGACCGATTTGTTTATCATGTACATGCGTACTCGAAATACGGCTTAGGCTTTTGGTATAGAATGAGCTGGATTGAAAGTTTGACTCAAATAAATATTTTCCTACTGCACAATGGACGCGGATTTTATCACTTAATACTGTAATGGATGGTTTACGGTTAGATGTTTTCAATACATGTCATCAATTTCGTCTACAAATTAAGGCCGAAGCTACTCAAAAAAGACGATTCTAAAACCCTGGACATTCGCTGGACTAACAAGATAATAGACTTAGGCCTTCCAATGGTATTCCGTACATGCTTTCAGCCAAGTTTCTGTTCCAGAAAATTATCCTTCAGGAGGGTTTGCCTGTGATAGGAGACGTTATCGTCTGTAGCCACAACCTTCACCAAGCATGGGAGTTGGGAGCGCTCTGAGTGGGAAGACGCGGTGAGATCTCGGTGCCGATTAGAGTCTCAAGAAATGGAACGTCCACTGAGATGAGGCGACACCAAAGCGAGTTAGTCAGGCTGGAAGGGAGATACAGGCAGTGGTGTTTTCTTGGGACTTCTGAAGATTTACTGTATGGTTATAGTCGAAACTCGTAACTTTTTGGCAAATGGTAGAAAAATTTAATGAAGTTTGGTCAAAAGCGATCTTGAAAATTCCTCTTTAAGCCGCTAAGTGCTCATCCCTGAGTTACTTACTCCCTGAGTTAGGTCCCTACATTTGTTAAAGATCTGCCGCTTATAAGGCACAACTCGCTTTGCTGCAAGTAAAAGAAAGCTTTCTAACGTGCGCACTGTTCTCCCCACAATTGAGACAACTGAACAAAATGTTTACAAATTGTGTGCATGAGATGTTTGGATTGCTTTTGTTCTTTGAACTATTTTATTATTGTAAACTATCATTCTCGATATTGTCGGCAATAAATAGAAAGTTTGAACATTTCTGAAGCTAAAAAACCTTCATTATAAACTATCTTTCATTCCATGGATGAAAAATGAATGCAACAAACGAACATTAATCCTGAAATTCTTCGTATACGAACGATCATTAGAAACAAAAAATTAAAGTGCATTCCAGTTTCTTTTCTCAGGGTCGTGCATCCGCAGTTGAGGCTTGAGTTAGGAAGACTTGTTTCAGGGAGATTGCCCTGGAAGTCCAATAGCTCATTAGAGCCCACAAGTTATGTGTATCGTAATTCTAACTCATTGTTCGTTATTTCATATTGATTGTGTTAGTTTTCAAAACCCATATTACTTGTTATAAATAAATCTTACAAATGTTTCAAATAAATATCATTTCCACAGAGACCAACGGCGTTGGTACGGATCGAGTTGGTACGGCACCCCAGTGTGGTCAGGGCATAAAGGCCTAAACATTTTCAAGATATTTTAAGACCCAACTCGAGACCCGGCATTACTGTGTGGGAATTGAGGCCCTCTTCAGCTTTTGAGTTAGAGTGCAGCTCAGGCTACGAGGAACAAAAAATGTGTTGTGCATATCAGAAATGTATTGGAGTAGCTGGAATGCAACATTTAAATTACAGTTAAACTAAGGAATTTAAGGACCCTATCAAATTCTAAAATTAACGCCAAACACCTAATTTTTTAAATCGAACCATATCTGAATTATGGAAATATTTATGGCCCAAATCTAAACTAGAACAGCACTAAAAATATAAAGCGAAATCCAAATTCACCGAGTACATTCTTGGGTGTCGAGGCTGTGCAGTTTAATATAAATAATGAAATATTGAAATAAATGAAATAAAGCCCTTTGACCTGCAACCTGTGGCTGGTACTGTACTATCCATCAGCGTCCTTGCATTTCAGATTTATGTATAATATTTACTAGCATTGACGCCTTTATTGTATACAAGAAACCATTCATGTGAAATATGTTTAAAACAATGCTCACAAAAACTCAGAATATTTGTGTTTCATGTTAAGCAAAAATATATGAGATTTACCATCAAATTTCGAACAATCTGACATCCCAGAAACATTGGAGTATTCGTATGGGTGAAATTCAATTACGACAATGCAGAAGAAAACTTTGAAAAGTTGTGCTTCGCATGAACCCAAAACGAGTGATATTTATCACCAAAATTCGAACGGTTAAACATCCCAAAAAGTGCATATTGGATTGGTCCAGTTTAAATGCTAGGAAATTCGAAAACGCTGGTCGTATCCCTTCAGCATCAAGTAACGGGAACTTTAAGTTTTGCGTGGGACTTTAAGGTAACCTTGATGGCTGAGGAGCGAGCCTAGCGCTCTCAGGCCGCTCCTATCGGCAGCAGTTCGTACTGAGCTTTTATGTGTGCGTTTTTTGCTGCCCTGATAATTGGCTTAGGGTTTACGGTCCGTACAAACGTGCAATAAAATCTCCCAAAGAAGTCAGATTTCTATCAAGTCTTTTAATTTTCAGCTTTCGCGAGCGCTCACAGGCTTCAAATTCTCCAACTTTTGCCGAACGATGCACACGTGACTTTGCCGCTCTTTTATTAGAGGCTTGAGCTCGACTTTAATTGCTGAAGAAACTGATAAGATTAATTGAATCTTCCGTTCAAAGTTCAAATATTGGCTTCCATCGTAAAATTTTATAGCTATTGCCTATCGCACAAAACAAACAGTTTTTAGCCGTCACATCAGCTGGGATACATTTAAGCTAAATTAATGATACGGATATATAGTAAGAGGAAACTCAGACCATTCCTTCTCCTTCATCAATTTTGCAGGGTGTTCTTTGAGAACGACAGCAGTTCTCTGCATAGAGGGCGTGGTGGCGCTTCCTTATTAGAATTAAAAATGCCTCAGCCACAGCCACCTGGGCTCAGAGCACTAACATTTATTCAACACTGTGACTCGATTCTCCACACGGATAAAATTACATGCCGACAAATATCTCTACTGTGAATTTAAAATTGAATGATTTTGGTTTCACAAATTTGGTTACTCTATTCATTTTCTTCTTTATCAGAACTAGCTTATTCGATTGATGAACACAAATTGACATAAACTCGGAAATTTATATTTATACATGGTAGTGCTTTGGTTACATTAAATTAGGTTAGATGATCGCGTTTACCATACATGACCCACTCCGGAGGTAAAGTGTTAAATCAATGCTCATGAAGGTGCGATGTGGGCAGAGCGAAACGTGGGCGAAGTATAGCAATCAACGGAGCGTGTGTACAAATTTTGGCAGAGACTTACCTTCTCCTGGGGCCGTAAGGAACAGCTGCAATTGCGTTCCTGCAATAACACATGTTTGCAATTCGTGAAATTATCAAAATCAGCATTAGCAATTGGTATTAAGATAAACTTTATGATTTCAGTAATTAAATGTTTAAGGGTGAAAAATATTTTTCTACCCGTTTTCAGTCGAAGTTCTCTGTGCGAAGTTTTTCTTTCATGTGACTCATACAAAACAATTGATACATCGGTATGCTCCTCTTTTTACTCCATATTCGTCCATAATAAAGAGCGCTGTCGTTATAACCGAAGCAGGAGGCTTTTCTGATTGTAATCCCCGCCCACGCAGAGTATTCTTCTTTTCTTTGGTCGTAATGAGTGCCGTGCGAATGACGTATCATTACCGCTCTCTCCCCCGCACGATGGGGCTGAGTTGTGGACTAAACACAAAACTTCGTTCAAATCCATCGACCAGTTACGAAGCACAACGTTTAAAGTCTCAAACATTTTTCGAACAGGTTACCAAGAAACGATTAAGTGCCTGCTAAAATTGTTGGTAATCTAGAGATAATGTGCACTGAAAGATACTTTTCCGCATACTTCCCTAAATCTTCCTACGTTATAATAATAGCCCAGTGTTGCTTGCCTGGTCCGTCCGTCTCTCTGTCATGCTTTTAAGGATTTAGACAGGAGAAAATTCTCGGGTCTGTATTTCAACTAATCAGCGAGACTATCAGAGAAGGCAGTCCGTATCAGCGACACTACGAATAACGAAATTTCATGTCAGATTCACCGTAAAGAATAAAGCATCTTAAGAAATTAACATCATTCCTCCCACCATTTTGGAGGAGGGGGGGGGGTAGGTGTCAACTAGTTTCATTAACATAAAACACGCCACCGTCCCACACATTTAGCATTAATAATTCAATGCGTCAGTGAATCAAATACTCGTAATTCCTTTACTACCCTATTTTACAGTTTCAAAAGTGTAATTCAAATATTTTCAACGTATACTGATTTACTATGGCATCATTTATCCATTAATAAGCCTAGGAATGATAGCTAATACAATAGCTAATACAATTCAGTATCAGATGATCAAAATTAAAACAAAAACTAAGCTTGAAAAATTAAGTAAGAGATTCTGAATTTTAGCGGAGAGCGCGGCGGTGTCATGAAGCTCAGTCTCACATTTTTGCTTTTAAGGAATAAATAACTGCTAAGGAATACATACCTGGCAAAGGAATAGGTAACCGTTAAGGAGTAAATAACCGTCAAGGAATTAACAACAGTCAAGAAGTTAATATTAGTAATATTCATCCAATTACTGCACATGCTCTCAATTTGGACTTCAGGTAATTCTTATTTCAATCATTTGCATTGAACTAATCTCCCTTTCATTTCTGTAGTTCTGGCCGACAGGTGACTGAATTATGAACACCATCGGAAGCGGAGGCGAAGCGAGTTCCTTCATTGAATTTCTCAACAAATGTCACGAAACAGGCCTACCATCCCAAATAATCGTTCTCAACCCTTCATGCTTGAATTTTCTTATCAAAGTTAATTAACTATTACCTTTGTTTGGCATTTCGCGCGTTTGAATCAAGCATTAACGTCAACCACGACTGGGTAAACTATAGCAGGGGCCGGCCGCACGCGTAACATTCATCACCAGATGAAATGTGAATTCAAGTCCGATGAAGTCATTTTCAAGTAACGTAAAAGACGTTGCTTAAACGAACGTGTGACTTTGGAAGTCACACCAGACAGTGAATTGTCAATAAAAGCAAATTGGGCAACTCTAGATGACGTCACAGGTCTGAGGCCTCACCTGGCCGTGTATTGATCAGTAACTGGTGCGGGCCACTCTCACCTCAGCTACACGCTCTGGAGCTCCTGTACACTGGCCTGACTTTCAGTGTATAATGTTTGTTGCTCCTCCTACCGTCGTGGGAAGTTATCGAAATGAAATACAGATCGGATAAAAATAAACTCATCGAATAAGATCATCTAATTTTACGTCTATTTAAGGTTTTAATGATTGGCTACAGCATGAAAATTTCTAGGCCTAGTAATCATGTTCACCAATAACTGTTAAATGGGTCAATCTCCTATCAAATTTTTAACGTAAGAGTACGTCCAAGTAACAGTTTCTAAACTTAGGAAAGAAACTACACGCTGTTCACCATCTAATGAACGACAATTTATCATACATGTACGTATACATCAGCCATATATGTTACTGCAGGTTAATATTCGAGAAAATAAAACCAAAGAACTTTCCATTTTTACAAATTTTCTGTGTTTCTTGTTTAGGTAACAACAGTACGTCTGGCATTAAGGAATGATCATTTGACTGGCGACAGGCTGGGCGAGATGGGGGGAGTAGATTTGTGGTGTGTCACAAGAGGATTGACCCCGTTCCCTCGACGCTGTCCCACGGCCAAAAGTTTACCCAAAAACTCGCCGTGTGCGCGGCTCTTGGAGAGAACGAATGGAAGTAACTCAACCTGTACAGGAAACAGGAAACTTGGGAGATGGTGGGTGAGAGGGGCACCATAGAGAGTCGAAGTGGTGCATTGAGAAAACTATTACTCAGTGACTACCTGAGTCGACCTGAGCTACTGGTTGTTAAAGATAACCAGGATCCACCTGAGCTAGTGGTTGTGCTTGATAATTTGATAGCGTAGCAAAAAGTGGGCAATGTCTTTGAATAAATTAAATACTAGTATACTTGGCTCGTCAAAATATGACTGGTCTTATTGTATTCATTCTAAAAATAAATGTTTTTAAAGCATACAATCGATAAAAAAATGTTCCTTATCGTTTTCTCTGAATTTACCTATTCATAAAAAATCAATGTTGAGTAAAATACTGTCAAAGCGTATTCTATCAAACGAAACGTTTAATTTCTCTTAGATGACATTCATTTATGATACGACATTCGGTATCCTACCCACGAAATTACCGCACATCAGCGTTGCTTTCAATAACATTCTCCAACAGAATATAGATGAATGGGACCGAGAGACCAGCCAAACAAGCAGCCAATACACTGTGTACTATTGCACCATAGAATAGTAAAACATGTATTTCACATTTGCGTAGGATGATTATAGTATTTAAACGCAAAATGCTGCTTCAGTTTCCAACGACTAATTCTTTACATCGGCTTATGTAGCTGAAAATTTCTAAATGTCAAATTATAGGCCAATATAACCACTAATTTCGAAAGAAATTACTGTTCAGGAAAAATATCAAACTTACTTCACCTTGAGCTCAAAGAGTAAATTTCGACAGTGCGTGACAGCGTCCACAGCTCTATAGTTTCATTGAGATAAATCGAGCCCAGTCATGCCAGTTTTCGAGTGCTCACGTAAATGAATTTATTCAAAATCTAGGCATCGCGTGGCAGAACACAAAGGAACCTAACGAGTTCTTTGTGTTTCCGTGAGTAATTGAGAAACATTTTCAGATGATTGAAGAAGATGCTGCTAATCGAACCATAGGTATTCTTAGTCTAATGTAATTACAGCTCCTCAGTGTGGGTCCCCAGTCCGGTGACGGTACGCGAGCCAGCATCAACTACCGGATCCGGTTTTAGACGTTTTGATATTGTATAATCTGTTTACAAAATAAAAATAAAATACAAATGAGCAGCTTTTCTTATATTCATAATCTACATAAATATCGTTTCCGGTATAACTTAATATCACTACGAAATATTAGCGGTGCGTTGCACATTGGAACAAATGCCAGGCTGCCACATGCGATAGTTTGAGAAGCACCAGTCTAACGCAACCGCCCACGTTTCTGAAACAGTGCGCCCAGCCCACGCGTACCGTACATAATCCCTAATAAATTACGTTAGTCACTTAGATGGAAATTTTCGAGGCCCGGTTCATTCTGGGAACTGGACCAAGTTAAATCGCTCGCTTCATAGGAGCTAATAAAGGAATGTACGGAAACCACAAGAGAGATTTTTATTGTGCAATGATAACGTATGTCTTCCAAATAAAATTTGTCGAAAATCGAGCGTGATACGTAGGAAGGTTTCTACGAATGAGCACAGTTAAGTTCTAGCCTAAAATAATAACAAGAATTATTGTAAAAGCTGACATTCTCAGTACACAATCAAAGGTTCAATTTATTATGATTTAATTTAAAATTTACATGTAAGTCGTTCGATTTAGAAAGATCTGCAAAGAGAGCTGTACTTAGCGAGTGTCAATTCTTCAAAATTCATTGCGGTTGTCGAATGTGTTACAACATTCAAATCAGCCGTTTTTCTTAAAAAAAAAGCGTTCAAATGATGGCAGACAAAGACTCTCCGTTCCCACAAGGAAATATTTAAGTAACGTGTCTTCCACTGGGTTGCTGCATGCTGCTACGTTCAGCCAGCGTCACGAAACTCCCAAAGCAACGCAGCGCGGAGTGCTCGTCACGAGTAGCCGCTATGCTGGAGCCAGCAGTCGTGAGCGCATGTTGGCGCTTGAGATTAGTGAGCTTAATGTTGCCACATCATTGGTGAACTAAAATTTGCACCATAATTGGTGAATTCAAAATTGCACCATCATCAGTGAGTCCAAAAGTGCACCATCATAAGTGAGTCCAAAGTTGCACCATCATTAGTGAGTCCAAAAGTGCACCATCATAAGTGAGTCCAAAGTTGCACCATCATAAGTGAGTCCAAAGTTGCACCATCATTAGTGACTGAAAAGTAGTACACATCATTAGTAAGTGCACAGTTTCACTATCATCAATGAGTGGAAAGTCGCACCACCATTAGTAAGTTAAAATTAGCACCCATCATTATTGTGCTCAGTGTTTTATACATCGTTGATAAGTTCAAAGTTGTAATCATTACTGTTTTGTTCATATTACGTTCCTCTCATCAATGATAACTTTTGTATACTTGATTAGCAAGTTTTACCCTGCGCCGAATTTTACAAAACATTTCCCCTACCCTGAAGGAACTCAAATTCACTATATCGACTGATGACCTACGTATTGTTGTTGGTTTTGGTGACCATAACGTTATTCACGCCAGTTTCTGAATTGGACCTTAATTCATCAAAATTTTGAGTTGTATGAATGCTCGCGTTTGAGCATAGGCTTCCTCATTATAGATCTCTCTAATGATGTTCTTAAATTCCTTAGTTTCTCGAAATTTGTAACACTTAATATATAATCATTCATTTGCTATAACAGATGCTCGTTTCAAAGAAACAGAACATCCAGATTTATAGATCTGTTCATCTTATAAAGCAAAATATATTATTTGAATCGAGATGATTTAAATAATTTCTCAACAAAAATCAGGCCTGAAAATTGCAACGGGCTGCATTTAAATTGTTCAATCAAGCGCGACAACAGACGCACACGCGTTATATATTTTCCCAAATGATAAAATGTAAATATTCATAAAAATATCAAGGCCAGAAAATAAATTTCTATTCTGTCTAGTAACTCAGCTTTTAACCTTGAACATAACGAGTGATTACTTCCCAGGGCTGCGAAAAAAGCGTTACTTATTGAAAATCATCTCTCCGTTTAAGATTTCGTAGTACAAAAGCTACCTTCAAGTTAAATGTAACAACTTGAGTTGCTAAAATACAAGCGACCCAACTTTCATGAAAAGCTCGCCTGAAGATGTAATTCAATTCACCACCTCGACGGTGCAAAGGAACTTTTCAGGAGGCTCGTTTACAACAGAACGCTTATACAGCAAACGTTTGAATCGATGGCGTTAACAGAGCGGTTTTTTGAACTGGGTGACCTTGGTGAGGTGACTTGGTGGGCTTTCGATTGAAGTGAACCAGAAGCACCTTAAAAAGATGACTGAGCTGACCGCGCAGTGACCCCCTCTCATTTACATGGATGCGAGTGCATATAGCGCCGGCCAGCCTCGGGAAGGTGAATGCTTCGCTAAAGGCCATACGAACAGTCCCGGTTGCCGAGAACTTCTCATGCTTGCGTAACCGCGACTCCTGAGGGGCGAGTTATGCGGGGTTTGCTGGGACCTGAAGCTGGTCGTTAGAGTACGCCGGCAGAGTGAGGAAATTCCGTTCCTTAAGTGTAATTACAGAGCTCGAGGTCGCCACTTCTCGACAGATCAAGCTATTTCTCTGAGACAAATTTTTAAAGTGATGTCGCCTAATAAGGAAGTGATAATAAACTTCCAGAAGTACAGCTGACCCAAAATGCAATTGCCGTTAGATAAAAACGAAATTCATATGTTTTAGAGGCCACCGCTACCATTCAGTTGCACCCGAAGGCAAGTCATTTCACTCGCGGGAAGCCGATAAAAAGCGTCGGTCGCAACAGTCCGTGTCACGAAGCGTCTGAGACGACAAGTTTGGCCCACTGAACTTGAACTGCAGCTCACAAATGTGACAAGAACGCCACTTTCGATGCTCCATTGAGTCCGAGGAAACGCGCTGCTTTGTGACATCATAGCAGAAATTTATTGAGCGGTGTGCGGGTTATTTTAACGATGCTTGAAAATTGAAGCGTTCTTCACTGCTTTTTAGGCTCTTGGCCACGCGCCAATGACATTGAGTGGTGCGTAGTGCGCAGATGTACGTTTTTTAGCATTGATGGCTTCTGTGTAGTTCTGAATCGTTGCTAACTTTCATAGCATCGTTTATTTAAAAGAATATTCTATTAATAGGAACGATTGTACATTACGCTAGTGTTCATGAATAAACATCAATTTCTGATTCGAATTTGACACATATACATATGTACATTGAAAAATGAGATGACTCACGCTTTGAATAATGCTTTTGAAATCATCAATTGTCAAGAGACATGCGTATTTGGAGCTCGAACCAAGTTACCACATACCTGAAACTCCCATAACCTGCCACAAAATGTTCATTCAAACAAAGTTAATTTTAGTAATAAGAAGATGAAGTCAAGCGTCTTTCTATTTATAACCGTTTCCAAAAGTAACGTGGAACAACTCAATATCAGGATAAGATAGGAGCAATGAAAATGAACGAAAAATGTTTACCACTTTGACTGTGATTCTCTATAGAGGAAAAATTTCACATCAACGAATATCTCAGTTGTAAATGCAAAAATTTAGGATTTTATTTTCGCTAATTAGATTGTTTTAATAATTTTCCTTCTAACCTGAACTAGCTACCTCCAAGTTAAATGCGAAAACTTGAGTGGCTAAAACACAAGCAATCCAACTTTCATGAAAAGCTCGCCTGAAGGTGTAATTTAATTCACCAGGATAGCTTATTGGATTAATAAACCCAAATTTCATGAAAACTGTCAAATTTGTAAATTCATATTCGTAAGTGCATTGTTCGAGTTATGTTAGGTTAGATGATCGTGTGTAACATATACGGCGCTAGTTGCAGTCGAAGCGCGAAGTTGAGAATGAAAAAAAAAATTGTTTTCGTATTCAGCAGGGCAGGTCGCAACAGGATAACTACTTTAGCAGCGTTGCAGTCACCAAAATTTTATTCTGCTTTTAGTCAAGGTCGTGCGACATCTTCGAATTCAAAAGCCTGAGGCTAGATTGGAAAAATCAAAGCATTTGAAGATTATCCGTAAATTATTCAGGCATTGAAATTAGTTTCTTCACACATGCGCGTTTTACTCCGTATGGTGAATCACAATTCTGGAAACGTAGGAGGAAGGTTAAACAGCTGGCCCTCGCTGAATAGAGGCTGGTGTTTGATACTTTATCAATCTCTGCAATCGTATTTTTTTATCCTGGTTGTTTAAAATGATATCTATTGCCAAAAGAAAGCGTTTATTGACCACACGTTTTTTCTCATTAAGTTCCAGCGTCAAATTAAGCATTTCAGCATAATATTTCTAACGTCTCCTGTGTCTCCCAGCAACAAATTTGACACTGCATTACAAGCTGAAAGTCACTCACGCTTCGTTGCGGCCAGTAGCTAATAATGTTTCCGGTTTTAAGGGACAAAATTAGAGAGATATTTCAGTCACTGTTGATGCATGCATCTACACCACAAAGTCCATCAAAATTCTCTTATTGTTTGAATCGCAAACATGGCGAATAGCTGCTAAGTGTGCATGTATAGCTCGAAATATACACACTTAAAGACAGGAAATCATACGTAGATAATCATCAGCCACCGCGTACACGTGTGAAAATATACTGATACCTCGAGATGAAGCAATTTATCAATTTTTTATTACATATAGCGCACTGACCAGATTCTGACCACACTGACTCCTACACTCACCAGACACTGACCACACTGACTCCTACGCTCACCAGACACTGAACACACTGACTCCTACACTCACCGGACACTGACCACACTGACTCCTACACTCACCAGACACTGACCACGCTGACTTGGCAGAGTCAGCAGCACTATGCGATAAGCAACATGGCCATGTAGCCATGAGAGGTCAGCGCTACAAGGGCTGTGCGGCGCTCTTGTGGCTCTGATAAGGAGTTCAGATCCTATCTGGCGCTTTTATACCGCGCGCCAACATGGGACACTCGCAGAACTTCTCCTAGAAAATCTTTAATGGCACTTGCCTTTATCTGTAATTTCCTCCGAAATTATTAAAACCTTACTGCATTTGCACGGCTTATGAGTTAGTACCGTATGTATTTACAGTATGTGGACGTTCAGGTCACTCCTGGTATGGCATTCTGATCTAGCGTTTACTCTGAACTAATGCCAATGATTTCATTCTCATAAATTTTTAAATGAAAATAATGCGAAACACTTTCGGTTTCATGTTTAATTTTTGTTTAAGGAACAAGAAAATGAGTAGGTATTATTTATTTTAATTGTTTGCAGGTGTACATATATGTATATATATATATATATATATATATGGCGGAGTCAATCCTAAATTTCTGATTTACTTAGATTGCCTGTGTAGAAATTATTCTTCATAAGTTGAATAATAAAACTGGCGAAATACCTAGGACTTCATTTTAGGATTGACATTGTACGGTAAAATTGAGTTGCAAAATACGCTAAAGCTTACAGAATTTTAGTTTATTATTTGACGTTTTGCACTTGCTGTAGCAGGAACCTTTCAGAATTTGCTCAGTAGCATCTCACAGTCATCCCGTGACGCGAGCTGAATCACACAACTTGAATTTTAAAATTTAACTTCGTATTAGGAGGCGATGTGTTGTCAAGTATTCGCTGCTCTTTGGGTTTTTCGAGCTAAAATTGCTTCTCGTTCGAGCGCGTGGAGGGCATGATAACATCAACGTCAGCTCGATTAAATAAAAGATAGAAGACAACAAAGAGTCACCAAGGCCATGTTAGAATTAGATGACGTGAGATGCATGAGAAATTCATGCCCATCGACGACAGCCCATTGGGCTGTACTGTAAAACCGTACGTAGACTTGATGAAGCTTCTCGCGCAGATACATCAACAGTTTCTTCATCACCTTTATAATTTCACCGTCTAAATTCGCGAATATTATTGGTTATCGCGGTGTAATAACTTTATCTAAATTCCTTTACTGCTTGCATCGCAATGTGAGCGAACATCTACTCAAACGAATAAGAGTGTCTTGTTCGGCGTCACAAATGTCAGGCCGGACTTAGGGAAAAAATCAAGCAACAAATGGCCGCAAAATTAGAGAGGAAGTCATGTGATAATTACAGGCGACACTTGAGAAGGAAATGTTCTGTTCACAGAGGCTCGGTAGTGTGAAGTGAAAGGCTGAAAGGCGCCCCCCTGTCGCCACCACCACGTAAAGCATAGTGCTGCAGAATGCAGGTCATTGCTGAGCAGCGTGTGTTTGTAGAGTATTTGCCATCATCACCTATTCATTAAGAATCTATTTTCTATCAACAACTTTCATCTTTTGTTATAGCGGTATTATTCAATAACACAAGACGGTCTGTCATTGCCCTGAAACTTTATGACCGTTATCATAACAGTATTATTCAATAATATGAAAAATCAATTATTGTTCTTAAACTTTGCAAGAGCTATCATGACAGTATTATTAAATAATACCAGGTAATCAGTTATTGTTCTCAAGCTTTCGCACATTTATTACAGTAGTATCATTCAATTGTACAAGATAATTATTGTTTTCAAAGTTTGCCAAAGTTATAATAAAAATGTAATACAATACTACAAGATTTTCAGGTATTGTTCTTAAACTTTGCTGCATTTATTATAGCGGTTTTATTCCATAATGCAAGATTATCATTCATTGTTCTCAAACTTTGTGGCAACCTCGTCATCTTGTCAGCTTTTTTCGTTTTTTTCCCGTGTCTACCTTTTACAACATTGAGCACCGCCTTTTTTTTACTCAATTAAGGTCAAACAATCCAGAAGGCTTCTTGCTATTGCAGTACTCTACACAATTAACATTGAAGCTACATCGGTAGTTATACCATATGAATAAACGAGCGTAGTATTGCGACCGATGTGTCGCTGCGGCATAGTCTGGTGCTGTCATAAAGCCCTTCTTCTTCGCAAACAGTATACGCTGCATCCTTGGCGGATGTTGTTTTTGAAGCTATTATTTCAGAGCATTGTTCTAGAACGGTTATAAATTGCTCAAGTGTAAATTCCTAAACGTAGAGCTTCCCAGATACAGCGGTCACTAATACTTTTTGTGCTGTGAAATTCTCGTACCAGTATTTTGATGAAAATCTCACTTTGTGAGTCAATCTTTGTTTGAACGATGCAACACACAACGTTCAATCAATGAATACGTAAAAATATATTTCTATTCAGTGCAACGCAGACGGAAATATTTTTAATGGCAAGTAGCCAATGCATCAAAACGTGCATGGAAGGGGTAATGAAATTACAATCATATTTTAGCAAGCGTCAATGTCGAGCCAAAAATTTACGGAACTCTAGCTTAATTTTCCTGTCTTCTAATTATATGTTAAGAGCGTTTCCAAATTTCTTTAGGTGCGTCCCACTACCTTCTCGTGCGGCAAACTAACTGGTTGACACGGATCTTAGCAAGCCGTTGCCAAACACTGCGTTGAAGCGTTCATGCCTCAGCGACGACGAGTTGTTCTGAGTAACTTCAGCTTTAAGATTGAAGTGAAGTATAAGTTAAACGTCTTAGAAGCGTTTTAATACCTCACGTTATGAACTAGTTGCACCCAACTGTAGTCACTTTGTATGGTGGCTCGAAATAAGCCTTATATCAGGCACGGGCTTTATTCGAATAAATATCTTTCATTTCAATGGAAGCACATAGCTTCTTTAAAATATCTATCGAGTTAACAGTGACCTTCGTTCTACCATTGAACAATTTAGTCAATTTCAGTGATTAGTATACCATTTTTAAATGTCTTTTGTTATCAATTATGTTTCTTCATGAGTTTTTACGCTCTCAGTCTATTTTAAAATTAGGCTTCTCGAGTCTGTTCCAATTCGCACCCTTGAAATTTATGTCATGTAAATTTTTTCTTCCTTTTCAAATAGTAATAAAAGTTAAAATATGAAAACGATAAAATCGAACTCATTTCCTAAATGACACACCCAGTACTTTTAAGTGAACCTGGAATAAATTGATAACACTCCGTTTTTGCATTAGTCTGACACGATTAAAGGATATGGAGTTGCTTAGCTGGCCACTACACGATTAATAAAATTCAAATTTTCTGCATGCATGATCACTGTGAAGACGTTTTCCGCTCTTCGTCATATTCGTTAACTTTTTGGACATGGAATGGTTAGGTTGACTGCTGCACGAATGCTGAAATTCAGTAATTCTGCACACATGATCTTCATTCAGAAGCCTTTTTTTGTTAACTCAGTTAAACTTATCACTTCATGGAAACTGAAATTCATACATTCTACTTGCATAGTCTTTACTTTTACAGTCGTTTCACGCTAAGTTTTTAAGAGCCGTGGAGCCGAACATATAAAGTTAGTGAAGCAACGGCCTAGTACGGCACAGCCAATGAAAAGTGCGCGTTTTATGCATATTTTACGACAAGAACTTGGGCAGACTGTAACGTTTTCGCTAGGCCAATTTTGATCAATGAGTGCTTCGTTTTCAAATCCCTAAAGCTTTTAAGCCCCATGCAGTATCAAAAATGAAAAGAAAGCAGTGGAATTACCAGCTTCGCCAAGTTATTTTGAAGAAGCAACACGAAGCAGCTGCGGGTGTCAGCACTCTCAAGACTCTCGCTTTCAAGGGTTGCCTCACGAGCCGTCCTGCACCTACAGTCCCTCGAGACGCTATTTTCACTTTTAGGAAGAGTGCTTTCGGTCGCCAGGCAACAGCATTTTCCCTTTCAGTGACCGCTGAGCCCAGGCTGCCCGTTGCATCTTCACTGGGTGAGAAGTACTAACGCTGCAGCTGTGCAGTCTGGTTTTGGGGAAGGACTCGTGTCGCCTCTGCAGAGGGAAGGTGAAGCAGTGTGCGCTCCACCTTTGGAAAGGGTTTTACAAATGTTGCGCACCAAGAAGAAATATGTACTGAACAAATACATTGGTGTTCATGCACTGAGTCTCCCAAATGTGTGTTAAATGGGAAATTGGGATGAAATTAACAAATGTTCACGAATACCGAGAGGCTCATGCCATTATAATTCTAAAAAATGGCGCTGTTTCACACGGCTGCCGATAAAATTACGATCAAGACAATCTCATAAGTTTCATTTTTAGAAATTCAAAAGAATTCACCTGCTTTCTAATTCAGGGTCGAAGTCCTAATTTCCCTCATTTCTATGTGGAAAGACAGAACGAATAAAGAAATTAATGCTGGAATTTTGATGTGGCGGTCAGGTGGATGAATTTTCAAGTTGGCCTTTCGTCAATACAATATTCCCAATAAATATAATCCGAGTAAAACGCGAAAAGAAAATTTCTACGAAATAATCGACATTTTCTATAATCTTGCAATCGCAGGAGCTAGGAAATAACAATTATCAGTAACAAAATCATGGCACATATCGCCATTTTTGTAACAAATATGGCCCTCGCGCACGTACGTATCAGGGCAACATACGTCCTGCATCAATAGCAAAAGAATAGTTTAACCCATTACTGCCTGGTGCTAACGTGTGACATTCGTGCCACGCGTTAGCTCAACTCATTCGTCACTCGAGCATTACTTTCCAGAGCTCAAATTCATGTTTCAACATCTGGTAACGATTGTGATGTACCAAGACCCCGCTATAGATTTCTAAAACTTGCTTTTGTATTTGAACACTACTTCAAACATGCATTGTGTCAATAAAGAAAAAGATCAGTGTACTGCATGAAATGAATTCACTGCGTAATGGGTTAACATCTCAGATAGGTTGCAAATAATGCAGCGTACCTGGAAAGCCTAAACAAACGCTGAAAATTCAGGCCGCGCTCACATTTTAATACTTCCTTGAATAGTTTATGCATTAATATGAAACATCAACAGAAATATCTTTCAATTGATGCATCGGAAACGTCGATATCGTGAACGTGAACCTGAAGCCAGCAAGATAGCAACCAGCGATTAAGATAACATTCGTGGGGCTGTTTGCACAGTTCTCAGACCAGGACACACAATGGAGCAACCAACAGGCGGCCTTCAAGCTGCCACCGTGAGGAATGCCGAGGATTGTTTCTAGAATGATTTAGTCTCAAGACTTAGAAATATTCCTCTCTATTTCATCGACAGCACACCATGCCCCGCCAACGAGGGGCGAGCGAGAGCGAAGCGACCCGGGAGAGTTAGTTGAAATTTAACGTCAAATTAATTTCACTACCTGTGTCTCTACTCACCTAATTTTGAGTGATCGATAAATACAAGTCACCGACTAGAGACAGATTCGGCTTCACTCCAAAAATATAGCACGGTGTGTGTCTTATAGTTCAATTGTAACGTTCGTTCATCGCAGTTTGGGTTAGCGCTCACACGAGCGTGTTTCACCTTAGTTTCCCAAGTTTACCTAAGTTTCTATCGATTGATAAGCCACGATGGAAACTTAGGTAACTGGGAGAATCAACACAACCATAAGCCATTTGATCCACGAATATCACGTATGATATGCTAGCTATAATACGAAAATTTTATACGAAATTCACTTTTTAAGAGTGTATGTGAAATAAAAGTTAGGGGTCAGGAATTTTGCTTCTCTCGAACTATTTTCATGTACATACTTTGTAAAAAATGCTGCATGGCAAAGTGTACATATTTGTTTACATTAGAAATTATTATTTACAGAAAACATTTACGTTATTACTCATAAACGTAAAATTTGGGTTTTATATGTATAGCGGAGCTCTGATAAATTTGAAGAAGACTTGACTGGAGCGTGAGAACTCACCTCGAATGGAAAAACATAATGGCGTTTGAAGAAGACGACGTGCGAAGTTAATCCAAAGTCTCGCGTAAGAGGTTAGAGGCGAGCTGGGCACACGTTTCTATGTTCACTATGACAAGGAAAAACCCTTCGTTCGCAATCCTAAGAGGGCAAACCTTATCTTTCCGAAAGGACGAGGGAACTTTGCTCTAATAATTGATTCACTTCACTGAAAGTACACTTTAATTTCCGACGTACATCAACGTAAATGATTTATAATGAGTGCGTACTCGAATTATTCCAGAAGGTGCCCATGTTTTGGAAGCTGCGCAGAGTTTTCAGAAAATCGAGGACCAAACACAATCAGATAGAACTATCCCGTCCGAGGGCTACTTTTGCCGGCTAAGGTGCACACGTCCGCACGTACTGCTGCCAGCAGCATAACTGAGGCGGCCAGGCGACCTGACCTCTGACAGAAGCTCCTGGTGGTTGTGGTGGTGTGCTAGTGGTGGCGGTGCTGTGGAGGTGGGGGCGCTGTTGAGGTGGTCGTAGAGGTGGTGGTGCTATGGAAGCTATGGTACTGTGGTGGGTTTCGTTGTGGCTTAGGTGGTGCAGTAGAGGTGGTTTTGGTGGTATGGTATTGGTGGCGGTGGTGGTGGTAGTGCTGTAGAGGCGGTTGTGGTGGTGCTGTGGAAGTGGTTATGGTGGAGTGCCCAATTGTGGTAGTGCTGCTGGACTCATCTGTGCTGATGCTTAAAGTAGCGGTACTGTGACAGAATGCAAAATTCACCCTGCTGCTGTCAAATAAAGTTTTATAAATTAAAATCCAAGAAGCTCATATTCATAATTTTTTTTCTGGTGTTAATAATTCAGAAGCAATAAGGAGTGACACATAATTGAGTCATATATTTATAGATATACATATTTGTGCCTTACAGGGCGGAACAAAACACTCCGAACACCCCCTACTCTTACATTCAAGCGTGTTCTTATGTTGGATATTTAAAAACGAGTGGTCATATTCACGTAGTTTGTACTTACTAAGATCATGTTCAACTAAGCTATCAAATTATTTTAGAGGAAATTACCGCGTTTCAAATGCTGATGAGAAATCTGAGAATAAATTTATATAGACAGTGTTAAACAAAAGCTGGGCTGATAATCTTTAAAATACCAGTAAAAAGTTAAGGAATGTATTATCAACATCTCAGCAAGTATAACAGAGTATGAAAATTGCAATAAACTCAACTGTTTTCCGCTGTTGTGGTAAGAACGCTGCACACACAATCGTCTTATCCCAATCTCCAAGGAATTTATTATTTATTTACAGTACTCAAGTCTAGGATCTCTTACTTAGCGTTAATTTAACATATACATCAGCTGATGAGATTGTGTTCATTCTTTATACATTTTTAGACCGAGACAAGGGTTTGTACGATACCCGACATTGATGTTTCGATTCCCTCTGAACATTTCTGCTCCAGCGATATTTTAGCGAGAAAAAGAAGAAATTTTGAGGTGGACCCTCACTATCTTACAGCAATGAATCCTGCCTCTCCCATCTGCAGGGCTCATCAGAAAGAGACGAAGAAATTGGCGACGTCCTAAGTATGCGCAAAAAAATGAAGAACAACAGAAACTGTGAACTAAACTGGTGAGAAAGACTCGACCGAGTCGCCCGACGCTTCACTGAGGGGCACGAGATGCTGAGGTCCTGAAGAGATAACCAAAGTCATCGTGAAGACCATGTTGCCACAATGCTAAACTAAAATAAGGGATAATCAAATTATTATTTCGGAATATTTATCTGTACTGATACTGAAGATTCTTTGAAATGTTCCAAAAATATCTATAATAGGTACGGTAATGAATGATATTAAACGAGCGTGTTCATATAAATGAGCTATGTAGAATCCAAATGATGTGTGCATTGGATAAAAAATTACCTATATTAGAAATCTGAATACAATTCGGGTAAAATTCTACCATGAATTTGTGACTCGTTCACTTCTTAGTTGAACTCAGAAATTGTTTTTCATTTCATTTCCTATTGGAAATGTGGATTTCCGATGAATTGGTGTCCTTGTGAAATATATTGATATCTGCATTTGATATCTCCTTTCAGTCGGTAAATATCACTCCAACGCTACTATAATAGCTCCTATACAAATCCTCTTCCTAATTCTTTCGTAAGAGTTAAAAACACGAATTAAACTTTATCATAAAACAAGAACTTTCGAGACTACAGTTGAGCAGATTCCTAGTCTGCCACCATAAAATCTGAGGGACTTAGCCCATATTTATCGAGTAATATTGAAGTCACACTTGTCCTTTAAAGTGTTAATGGACTGATGAACACCTTATGAATCGGATATCTTTCTTCACCGTGCCATTTTTGGCTACATAAAACTAATACCATACATATTTATTAATAATTTCTTATCTCTTACTTCCTTTACGCTACAATTTGCTCAAAATCCATTTTATTTGAAACACGTGTAGAATAATTAGATGATAAAATGTATTACATAAAAGAATCTTAGAAAAGAGAGAGATGAAGTAAGTAATTGATTAAGGGCATTATTTGTGCTAAAAACACCTAAATTGGTTCAGAAATCAAGGAAAAAATGTACAATCATTGTAGCCTGTACAACGTATGGCGAAACGTTGTTTATCATGACAAAATGAGGGAAAATAAAAGTAAACTAACACGGAGACCGACCATTGGAACTAAATCTGAGTCAGAATCCTTAGCCCCTCAATGCCCATCTAAATCATGCTGCTCCAACTCACACTTACGGAAGCTCCAAGATGCAAATATTTATAAAACAAGCTGTAAAATTTCAAAATCACTCACGAATTATATTTTTTTCCAATCTGAGATGGAACCATCACACTGATTATGAACTGGAACAATTGATCAACTTTCCAATATGAAAAAATTGCATGTCTTAAAAACAGCCACATTCATGTACAGAGAGCGATCCGGACACCTTTGAATCATACTTCAAGTTTGAAATTAGTAGGTACGAGGGTGGTTCTGTGACGGTTTGGGCGGCAGTATTGTGGCATGATTTGATGATTTAGACGAGAGTATTGTGGCATGATTTGATGCTTGAGGCTACGGAAATGTGGCATGGTTTGATGCTTTGAACGAAGAAATGTGGTTTGATTTCATGCTTAGCCGGGAACATCCCATCAATTTTCCAAAAATCATATAATTCCGGGATTTTATGCATATATCATTCAAGACTCTGCACTGAATCATGGGCCAAAGTTTCGTGTAATTCCGACGGTTGGAACGGGAATGTGTATAAGGGGGGAGATGGTAGAGTGAGGGGCTACCAAACGCTGTAGAATAGGGACAATTTATGCTCCTAACTTTACTTTTCTGTTATATTATTGTATAATATGCATTCATAAGAATCTTATAGAGCGTGAAAACCGTTTTTCTATTTTTTTCAAAAATTTTCGTGTTATATAGTAACTAAGCATTTCCATCACAATATCCTGGATATTTCTGTTTGATATCAGTATTTTTACCCTTCCACGCATTGTAATTTATTGATTCGACCAAGTGCATTGACCTGGAGTGCTTATTTGATGATTTGTCGGCTTTTGAAAGTGGGGATACATGTGCCAAATTTGAAGTAATTCTTTCCTATAGGGAAAGACTTTGGTCAAGAATGGGTCGGTTCACCAACAACCGTCGTAGAAATTGTTGCAAAGCTACAGTACTAGCACATCAACGTAAGGGGCTAAGTTTCAAAGAATAATTTATTTCTCTACAAAAAATAGATGCAATTTTTCCATTCGATGCGAGGTTTTGGGATGCAAAAACAAAACAACGGTTTTACCGATGCAAAGGTCGTTCAGTTGTGTGTCTGCAGATTTAATTGAAGAATTTTTAAACCCTTAACAAAAATAAACTCGCGAGAGCAAGTTCTTAGCCTTCGAGAATAATATAAATGTAGACTGGAAAGGGTGAAGAGCTCTCAAATGTGTCAGCTGTTGCCTGAGGCTGTTTGATGTCTTGCTATTCGTAGTTTGAAAAGTTTCACACTTTTCTTAAAAGGCTTTATGCGAGTGCTCAACGTTCTTGAAGGTGTGTTGTTTGTTCTCAAAGTCAAGGGGAAACATATGAAGGTTAACATTCCTTCTAAGCTTCTTTTGTCATCCGTATTCTGTATAGTTGAGAGCTTCCATCTGTGTAGAAACATTCGATAAATAATTAATTTTGTGTATGTCAAACATTCTCATCTGACTAAAAACAAATAAAACAATATTTCCTTAAATAATCAGTGCCTTTCATATTCTCAGAAAATAAAGCTCCATAAACAGTCGTAAAGCTACAATTTCAATTCAAACGGGAGATTGTGTGACTTTGTGAGAGTGCATCAGAAACTAGCAAATTCAATTCAATATAAATTCCATGACAGTAAAAGAAAAAAACGGAGCATTTCAAAACGTTTAAATTCATATTTATGTGAAGACAAAAGTCAATTTATAGGGCGCAAAAGTTCAATCAATCTTTGAATAGCTCGTCAATGTTACGTGTGAGAAAGCAGAATTTTCATTTGCAAACGACGAGTGGTGTCGCAATACCAATTTGAGACAGTTTTCATTCTCTCTTACGGTATAAATCAGGGCTCAACCTTGGGCACAAGTCCCCGTATTTTGCAGTGCAATCTCAAGTTCAGAGTTTCGCTCAGCCCTCCCCTGCCGCCTGGAGTCTTATGATGAGTCTCACGCGAGCGCTGGCACCAACTAGACTTACTTGGCGTTGTCGTTTTCACACTTGCAAATACGATGAGTCAGTCGATTTGGTCGTAACTGTTATTCTCAAAATAAAAAGTGTTCACATCTGCTCCATGAGGAATATACCTCCGCGGAAGTTATTCATTTAAATATGTTGTTCGATTACACGGAAATCAGGAGCAAAATATTTTGAGGTGAAGTATCGAGAGTGCAGTAGTTGGGTAATACTATAAGAGAGCTTTGCAGGACTCAATCTTCATTTTTCAATAGAGGGTTGAGTCACCTTTTTCTTTTGAGGCTGCTTCAAATCTACACAGAACAAATGTTCAGAGCGTATGAGAAGCATGCCAATGAATATTGTCCCACCCTCGAACCAACGCTTCAGTCAGCAGCTTATGCGATAAGAGGGTCGTATATACTTATTACCCCAGGCTTTGTTCTAAATACTACAGTTAAAGTTGAATTGTGATAAATTGACTTTTGTCTTCACATGCATTGGTCTTGGAAGAAGTATGATGATATTCCAGCGCACTAACACTGCCCGCCTTGGAAAATAACTCTGTTGGACAGCAATGCATCCGTCCTTGGCAAAAAATCATTATCGAGTATATCACGATATTATTGCTCAGAACTCAGCCCTTTAAGGGTAAGAATATGGTAAATGGAAACAAGGTCAAATAATCCCGCAATTCTGGATCCCAAAACATAAATTAATCCCAAATTACTGTCACCCAAACCATCGAATAATACCACAATGCTGTTACTCAAAGCATCAAGACAATCCAAATTTTGTCACCCAAACCATCGAAAATATCAAATAATACCACAACACTGCCATTAACCAAAGATGGGAGCGTGTTCTCGAGAATGCATTGCCTATTTAATAACTCATTGCCTCTTGTTACACAACTGTTAACTCACAGTACCTTTTTTAAAAAGTATCTTTATTAATTCCAACCCATTTTACCGTTGGGATTTCAATCCCTTATAACTGCTAACGCGTGAGGGATATGAGGTTTAAGCTTCCTTTCCCAAGAGAAACACTCCGTGGTCACGTGGAAATCAGTGCCTGAGCCGGGAATCGAACTCTTACTACCTACCTTCTAGGCTATCGCATAAATCAGTGCGCCAAGCAGCTCTCTGTTCTGGATTATGGGGCGTCAAAAAAACGATGGTAAAATCTTGGAACTTCAAATATTAATGTAATTATTATTAATGAATAATTACGAATGTACGCTTTGATTCATACCACAAACGCATGAAGTTCCTTTAGAAGATCGTCGACTACTGCACCAGACAAACGAGAATGAAGGAAAATGAACACAAAATCCATTTTACGTCGTACACCCCAGCGTTTAATTCATCTACTGGAATTTTTAAGGAACTACGAGTTGCCACGAGCAGGCTAGGGGTTAAGTATCCACAGTGCTGCATCCCCAAAACGAGACCCACACCATCTTCCAGCCGGAAATATACCACGGAGCCACATTCAGAAATTGATTCATGTGACTCTCCCGAATGCAGTTTGTTCCTGCGATGACTGGAGATATTTTAGAAGAGCCTTGGCAAGCCAGATGGTCCCTGGAAATAGGCTTTTAATGAAGCAGGCCCCCCGCAGCCTCGTCTTTGTTTTGCGATTAAGACCCTAATTTACACCGCACATGCAATTTCCGTCCGCTGCATTTCCTATCAGCAGTGACTGGGCTCGGCATCCATAACATTGAAGCGATTTCAGCGAGAACGGCCGCTACGCAAACGCTCCTAATGTTTGTCGGGAACAAGGATGTGGTTGTGCAATCTTGGGAGAAGGTGCAAAGCACTCAGAAGTGAGGCAAATTCGTGGACTCATTCTTCATCTGTTGAACGACATTGGACCTAGTCTGAAAGCCATGCTTCGGAACCTGCACTTTCATAGCGTTTCATTTGCAAAATCACTTCGTGTTCTGTGAATCCGAGCCGAGGCTTTCTTGGAAATAGGCAAGTCAATTCCATATTTTGTTAATGAGAAGGCAGAAAATCTGGGTCGGGAATTATAAGCTCGAGCTCAGAGTAAGAAAAAGGCTATCGACGAGTAGACTCTATGCTCTCTCATGTGTTTGATTAAAATCTAACGGCGTACGTATATATTGTAAAGATGACTAAGAAATACCTAGTAAATTATTCATTGTGATGTTTGACTGTTTATGATATTTAATCAAATGGAGAAGTCAGATGTTGGAACGCATGATGCTTGATCCCTACCCAATTACAGAAAATCGAATAATCTTTTTCTGCTCCGCACCTCATTCCCCGATCACTGTTGTGCTGTCAGACATTGCTGGTCCCCATCACGCCCTTAAACTTTCCATCATGCACTGTCAAAAACAGGTACTGGAGGAGACTTCATCATTTTTTGTTCTTTAAATCTTTTATGTAGCTTTTAAAGGGAAGTTTTATTTCATCGAAGAGGGATTTTTACCTAGCTTTTATAATTTTCATTTTCATTAACTGGCCCTCTAAGATGTTCTAATTCGCTGTTGGAGGAAAGTTGACCATTGCTAGCGAATGCTAAGCCGCATTGGATTTCATAGCTGCACAGCATCGCGTACAGCCAGGGTCTTGAGAAGAGGGAAACTTGGTAGTTTTACCCTCTATTTCCAGAAAAATTACAGTGCTGTTAGTATCAGTAATTCATATTGTTGCTAAAACTTCCAACTGGTTTCATGTTTTACACAGAGAGAATAAAACTCTATTCGATTAACGGAAAATTGCATGTAACTTTAGTGCTCCTTGGTGCCGCAATGCAGTTCATCACGTTGGATTTAAAACTTACACACACAATGCCTGTGTATAACCTTCATCTTATAACGCCATCACTGTCATGTTATACGCCGTCACGACTACAAACTTGCTCCAATTAATTGAGCACATGACAGAATATAAAATACAGCTTTATAAAATCTTGTGATTACCCGCAATGAAAATATTCATTTTTTATTCCTGTGCATTTCGTAAACACAGTTCAGAATTTCGAAATGAGCTTCTCTACTTTCAACCAGTGATCGTTTCGAAAGACGTCCCTCTCCTAACCAGCGAACCCATTGAGGTAATGAAATGATATTTGAGTCCAGTTCCTTTAAGTGGAATTTAATGAAACTCACCCTCACCACCGATGGAAAATATCATCGTTTTGTGTGAAATTAATAGATATGTTACTTGAACGTACATTTTAAGTACTTCGTGAGTGAAAAGCTTCCAAATGAGTTTTCCAAATTTTGTTCAATTACAACATTCGCGCAATGATGATCATACCGAAATGCAAAGCAGGTGTGCTAGAGTAATAGTTGAGCTATTCTTCATTGTAGCTCTTAAAGAGCACGGTCGGAGCCTCGCCACCTAATAACGACCTGCGCCAGGTTCTATAACATTGAACTTTTTAAGCAAGTTTGGGAGGGTGCACCGTCATTCGCGAGGCAGCAGCATGCAACTTTTTGCAAGGCCTCGGATTAGGCAACGCTTGCAGTGCATGACCCACTGCCGAAAGCCCTCTTGTTGTCATGTTCGCGGAGGTTCTCAAAATTGGTGGCACGAGCAAATTTTTCTCAGGC
This sequence comes from Orchestia grillus, assembly GCA_014899125.1. Lineage (NCBI taxonomy): Eukaryota > Metazoa > Arthropoda > Malacostraca > Amphipoda > Talitridae > Orchestia > Orchestia grillus. Next base: position 84,621 of record VOMN01012418.1, read on the forward strand.
GACTCCCGCTGCCCCTTCATGGTGGGTAGGGAATGCCCTTCATTGCGTCCCAAGCCAGTCAAAGGGTGATTTTTTGAAACATGAACAATCAGCCCCTGAGAAGTTTTACTTACTGGGGTAGGCATTCAGATGGGTATTGCCCAGTTGCAGCCAGTTTTTTGTGATACTTGATTCACAGTAAGGTACTTCTTTCATAATCTTTATTTTATATCATTGATAATTCTCTTGATATTCAAAACGCACAACTCATTTGATCATGAGTGAAGGGAACTTAGGCTCACAAATTTTTAAAGGGATGAACAAAGTTTTTCTCGCACACGTTTTGTCACATTCGGTGTGTGTGCCACGCATCTTGAGTTAGGCCCAGATTTTGGGGTAATTTCGTATCAATATTACAATATAGTTTTCAGAGGATAAAGCCTAATGACCCAACATAAAATATATTTACGATACTCGTTCATGACCAAATCCAACAATGAAACCCTTTCGAAACAGCTTGAAATTGTACCCCACCATACAATGTAACTAGAGCGGAAATTGTATCTTTAAGAAAGAGGCATTGTTATACTTGTACTTTCGTTAAAATACTCTTCATGAGGCGCGCGTATTGAAATACACGAAATCTTATTGAGGCTGAAAAATTACGAGCTAAATCATAAATTTTATTAATGAAATTTGACTACTGTCTATCTATATACTATCCCCTCGACGTTTGTTGACCTCTTATTCTATTTCCAGCTGGTCTAGTTAATAGCTACATGTATACAATAACAATATCTAAAGTAGCGAAAAAATGAGGATGTAGGACGATGAATACCGCTATTCCTTTGCCTTCTTACAACCGCAAAGTTTTAATTACAAAATTGACAGTCCTAGATTTCAGTAAATTTTCTTGCAAGACGTCGAAACTTGCATGTAAAAAACATGCAACACTTTAACACAAAAATCCCTTTTAGCGCAGGTTTTAATAAAAATATTAATTTATTAAAATGAATATTTTTCACTTAGCTTGGCCCGTTCGTTGTTACTCATCGCGTTTTGGTCGTTACTGAAACACTGCTGAATTAAACCTGCAGCAACCAATCTATTTTGGAAGTGTAAGAAATATTGCATGAACATTCGTTCATACTTTAGTGCCATGTGGCAATATTCAGAATAATCTTGAGTGAAACAATAATGGTTAAGGATAAACGGCGTTATTTCTAATGTCCTCCAGAAATAATAGTTTTCCAAATAAGGCTATCTGCTATGATTAAAGTCTCAATTTACTTTTCATTCATTAGAAGGCGATATATTCGCCAAACGCATTTCACTTGCAACATAGAAGCGTGTTCATTGCAAACTATGTTTGATTTTTCCTTAAATTGTGCTGAGAAATGAGCGCTAACGTAACTGAAACGCCGTGCTTGGGTGGCGAGAAATTTTGCCTCAAAAACACTCAAGTGGCATGAACCAGATCCTGTCACTTTATTTTTATTCATTCAATGAAATTTTCGATGACTACGTACCAGTGCAACAAAGCTGATGAGGTCATCCGTCATGATAACGGAGTATTCAATGCAAATGAGTTAACCTTCAGTACGTGTTCAGCGAGTAAAAATGTGAATAAATAATATTTCTGAAAATAATTTTTGAATAAACGTTACCCTGGTAACATAACAGCTTGTGATACTTGAAATTATTTCATAAATTCTCGACCATGGGATATCTGAAGCCTTAGTCTTGTTTGCTTTTAGCTGGTAAATGGCACCGTGTAAGGTAAATCTGTTGTCGAAGAAAAATGAGCTTTCCGAACAAAAAAATGGGGATCGTTCTCCCGTCAAACGCGAGTGTGAGTTGCAGTCCTTTTTTCTTCGTTGAATTTCAAGGTTTGGCTTATGCATCCGTAGTTGTACCGGATGACGCTATCCGTTCTGTACTCCTCCGTTAAATTCCCGGAAATTTACCAAATTATTAACAGCCCCTCAAAGATTTGACCACTCAAAAATGCATTTTCTAACATTTTAAAAGTGTTTTTATATCTAAAGAATTTACTTAATGTAGATTCCTCATTGTCTAAAGACATTACTTCTGTTGGTGCTGGGACTGCATTGAAGGTCTTAGAATATCTGAGAGATTTTTTTACACAAACGTGCATCGAGCGTTGCCGAGTTCATTCTGGAAAACAGCATCATTTCCATGTTCGATTTGTAGTTCTTCGGGTTCAGAATTTGTGCAGCTGCATTGAGTGTTTACAAGCACTAAGCGCTTCATCTTAACAGTTTAGATCCAAAAAATGAGAATGAAATTGCGTCATCGAACAACAAACTAAATTATATGACGTCTTGTAGTTCCCCCTCGGACGTGCTAAATGTTCTCAATTTGGGGTATAATTTCAGCATTCGCCATCATTCGTTAATTATACCCGAAGCTCTCAGGATTTTCTCTTTTCGAAATCCTAAACTTGTTTCAAAAATATTTCCAATTAATCGTGTTTGATTATCATACACATTTTCAAAACGCGTGAGGCAAAGAGACAAATTAAGACCTCGCGATTTTGACGCAATGAAGAGAGCGCTACATCTAGATGCATCGCGTTAAATTTTACCAACAATTGTTACTCCACAGCACCATTTGGCAGGCCTGCAAGGAGCCCTAAATCAAGCCAAAGAGGCCAAAATTTCGTCACAATTTCGTGCGGCGCCATTCAATTTAGTGCGGAGTTTCATTAAAGGTCAGGAAAGCAAGGCTCCTAATAAAAAGACGGGCTTTAAGATGCGGGCCGTCAGGTCAGGTCGGCCTGAACGTCCTTGCCTGACCTCGCAGCCTTCCTTGAACCCCTCAACAGGAGCCTCACTTGCTGCCCCTGGGTCGGGGGCTCGTTCTGCCTCACACGGCCGGTCACTCCAGCACCGTATTTTCTAGTTAACAATACGGAAGGTCATTCCCACGCCGTATTTCCAGCTCAGAAAGAGCAGGTCACTGCTACGCCTTACGTCTAGCTAAGAATATGGCAAGTCACTACTGCGCCGTATTTCCAGTGAACAAAATGGCAGGTCCTTCCCGCGCTGTATTTTTAGTTAATAGCATACATCGGATCATTCCTCCGCCGTCCTTCTAGCTGGCAACACGGCAAGTCACTGCTGCGACGTCTCGAAAGGTTCAGCCACTCCAGTGAGCTCGGAGTCCGATTTGTTTTAATAGACTGTCGTCGGCTACTTTGCATCTTGAACACATGTGAGTCTAGTGCAACTTTGCCTCTAGTGAACGATAAATTTCTGAAAACTTTACCATTATTTAAATTTCAGGTTTTGAAATTTTTGTTTTTTTGCGACGAGTTTTGCATAATACAGAGCCTGCACAAATATTCCCACCTCGATACCCTGACCTTATCGCTTTGTTTTTTCCTATACCTTAAAAACTCTTCATTCCAAGGGGATGAAACTTACACGTACCTTTGAGAATGTATAATATTTGAAAAAAATATATAATATATGAAAATGAATAATATATGTATAAAGCATGAAAAAATTGCATATAGTATATGAAAATAACTTCAAAATTTCAACTTTGTATGAAAAGAAAGAATTTAACAGCGTTAGTGGAAAAACATGGAATCAAAAAGCACTCTCAATCATTGCGAACGAATTTAAATAAGTAACAATCACATTCTGATTCATTTATCAAGTTTTAATTGAGTTCGTGAAATTATCAAGTGAAATTTGGGTCCGTTCTTTTTTGCAGACAGTTTCCATATTATCGATATTTTTGGATATGTGTGTGGGTTTTGCATGAGGCCGGATTGGACTGAGGTCTGGTGAACGGAAGGGCCACTTTGTAACATTAATGTTCGCCTTATTCAGTCAATCAGTCACTCCTGTAGCCTTGAGTTTCGATTGATTATCATGTTGGAACCATCATCTCAATTGAAAGAATTTCAAAATAGTATTTCAAATGAAAATAAAGTTTACGTTGTTCACCACATGTGGCCATGGTGACTATGTTCATTTGAGGCACAAGCAATCTTGAAGTGTCTTGCAGTTTTGGTCGAAAACAACAGAAGTTTAGCTCAACTAACAGTTCCTAAAAAATGAGTTTGCACTTCACTGTATGAAAGTCTAAAGTCCTAAAGTGTGTGGTTCGGTCTGTTAGATAATGACGTACGATAAAATTCTTCGCTGGTAGGCTTCTTCCTTCAACTCACGCTTTCGGCGAGTCCAGGCTCTCAGCCCAGCCTACCTGCCCCACAGACCACCGAGTGTGCCGGTCTAGTCTTATAGCCTCGCAGTGGTACATTTTACACGTACATGTTTTAACAGCACAAGACTTGCGACTGGTGCAATTAAAAATTAAGAACCGCTCGCTATGAAATGCTTTCGTGATTTTCCACACATGAGCGGGGACTGAGTTTCGACATCTCTGTAATTGCTGGGTTCAACGTTGAACAAAAATTAATCGGACAAATTTCTCTTAATTGAGTCCTCCTTTAAGTTCACTCACGTGCTAGGATGAACCGCAGTCTCCAAGTGAGGATGGAAATCAAGATATCGTAGGCAGTGCTCTCGTTCCGACAGGAGGAAATCGCTCGATAGTCTCGGACAGAACAATTTATTTTACGCGTTATGCAACCGACTAGGGAAATTTTCAGCCTCTTGCATAGTAATCATTAAAAATGGTGAAATTTAGTTACCAAAAACAGAATTCTCTCGTACGGTGGCCTGCAGTGTCATACATGTATCATACACGGAACTCTCTCACGCTGGCTTGCAGTGTCATACATGTATCATACACGGAACTCTCTCTCGCTGATTTGCAGTGTCATACATGTATCATACTCGGAACTCTCTCACGCTGATTTGCAGTGTCATACACGTGCCATTGACGCTTGGAGCTGAGATTCTACTCAGATGCTAGAGCAGGAGAGTCGCACCTACACTCCCAGCATCGTAGAGACAATTATCAATGCAAGCGTCGACAGACAAGGTCTTTTTACGCCGAAGACATAATGTTCTCAGTGAGCTGAAAGTAAAAGTCTCCCTCATTTCCTAATTGGGCGAAACTGTGTCATAATGAATGAGTTTTTAGTGGATATATGAAACATATCCTCTATTTCACATTCCATTATCGTCGTGTAAAGCACGAAATATAAATTTTAAGTATCAACATGAAACTACTCAATTTTTCAAACGAGCTTTTCATGATTAACTTGTTTTATTTAATTTTTTGGCCTCTAATTTTCTGCGAGGCGTATTTATGCAAATTGTGACAGGTGCCTATCAAATAAAACGAGCGCCGGCCAAGTGTCTTCGGGAATTGGCGTTGTTCTCGTTAACCTCTTCCAACCTCTCAACCTCTGTGGAGTTGACCTCTGATTCGTGCTCTTGAAGAGACTTTAGTTAAATATTTATTTTACACTAAAGCATTTTTAGATTTTTATCCGCGCCCTTGACAAACCTGAGCCTTTTCACACCTGAACGCCAGTGAGGTGCTCACAGGAGTTTCCTGTTGCACAGAAGTCACAGAAAATTTAGTGCCTGTGATATGAGGACAAGGATCTCAAGAAGGCTAAGCTGGAAGGTGTGTTTTGCTCGGATAAAGCTGCTGAGACCAGAGGGTAATTCCTGCTTTTCAAGATTATTTGTCGTAATGATCACATGTTCTTGTGCGATTTTGATATGTGTCTTCGAATGGATTAGAGAAAAGGAATCATTAAGTGTTTCAAAGCTTCATACAAGAATTACATTCATAAATTTTTCGCCTCAACTTAGAAGTTAATTTCTCGTCGTAAAGTTATTTAACGCGCTCAAAAAGGCTAGTTAACGTCGGTTGACGAGGAATGTCATTTTATACATCGAATTTATTTTATCTCTATGATTTTAATCAGGAAAATTGCTTGATTGCTGTATTTTCCCTTCTAATTTTGAAGCAATGTTCTACAGTTGACTTAGAGGACTGCATATGTTAGATACTCACACCCTAATTTTCACTGTGATCGACTAAATTTGGTAATCAAAATTCTATGTGCTTATATAAATATAATGCTCATGTTGTTCTAGCGTGAACAAAAGCCATTCGACTACCAGTGACGCAACGACCTAAATCTACATAATTTGGTAGACGTGTTTTCAAAAAGGACTTTCCAAAATGCGTCATCAATGTTTGAGTGTTCAGAGCGGATGACTTAGTTCGTGCGACGAGCAGCAGCCGTCAATCAGACACAGCATTTCCTGACCGTCAAGTTAGGTAATCAAGTTCAAAAACGTGACGGTAGCTCGTAATTAGCGGAGGAACATTCATTTTATAGAGATCTTCATCTTAATCCAAATGTTTCAACAGAAGACAGTAAAATTTACTGAGTTCGATTTATTGCTGTATCGTGAACAGCTTACACCCAACAGAATATAAGTCAACTTTCATGCAGAGTGTTAACGTAGAGGCCCTCCAAGGTGAACGTCGGATCATGAAGCCCCATAAATTTTTCTGAGCGAGCGAAGAGCGACAAGTTTTCAAACCGTCGTAGTTAATGCGCGGACTGGCGCTAAATTCTATTGTTCACTGCACCACCCAGAGGCTCCCGAGTCTCCTCCATTGAGGCATCACGTTTCGTGGCGGTGGGTTCGGGCGTCGGGAAGTCCGGACTCCGATGTATTGTAGGGCGGCTGCAAAAAGAATGAAAGAGCTCCTACTATTTCTCATTTTTACCCGGTTACTGCTTTTCTAGTCTGACATAATATAAATTTTATGGAACGTTCTGAAGCAAACCTCCTCAATTCAGCTCCACGTTGTATGAATCAAATATTGTCAAAAAAAATAATAATATATATTGCGACAATTTATTCAATTCATCATTCACTTTTTTCATTGAAAAATTAACCCTTTCGATGTAATAGAGTTAAAAAAATTCTCGGCGAAAAGCATTTAACACAACATTAAAAACAAAATGTTTTGTTCTAATGGCTTGGTGTGGAGAGTAACACGGAAGTACTTTTCGTGAAAATGAAGTACGTTCGATGTCAAATCACAGAAAACGACGTAATTCACATTAGGGCGTAAGCGATGATACCGCCTTCTATGGCGATATGTGCCACAGTGTCTAGCACAAATTGAAAACGTTTTTACGTTTTCGCCGGATTTTCAGTAGTGGAAAATCTGCACCAAATTTTCGAGGTGCCCACAATTGCATCTTAAATTCGATACTCGTCAGAGGCAAGAGCGCTGCTCACTCACTTAAACTGAGCCTGCCTCTCCGGTGAACTCTGTTGACGCGCGTCTACCGATTGAAATGAAGTTTTGCATCTACCTACGTTTCTGTTACCTTTGAATATCAGAGTATGAAAGAACCACCTCGAAAATAATTTTGAAATTATAAAAATCAACGATAAGGAAATCAACTGACGATGACTCTGCTAATTCATTTTTTCACTGTTTCATAAATGATCACTTACAAAATTAAATGATTCAAATGATCACTCGAAAATTAAATCACTCGTTAAAAATGTCCACGAGGAGTACACGAAAAAGAAACTTTACCAAATCACGACTCCGATGCTCTCCGATGTAGTCGGCCGGCAGGAGTAGAGTTTAAAACGAAATGCACAACAAATATCTCAATATCCACGATTTAGAAGAGGAGGTGAGAGCGCACATGCTGTGCATCAGAAATTTCCCTTGAATCTTTTTCACTCAGTTCTGAATTCTGAATTTGGTTCGATCTGAACTCGTCGGCATTGTAAGAAAATGAAGCTTTCTGCTCACCTTGACGTGTAATTTTATGTGTCTGCTCACCATGTATTCCACAATCCTGAGCGCAAGCCCTATGGTGGTGGGACAACTCAATGTGCCTGAGATGCGTCACACCATGAAGTCAGTCTTGTGTCCGATTTCTTTATGAAATGTAAATAAAAAAAAAGCTGCTGAACTACATGTGCATGTTCAAAGTTCAACAGTTCACCATGATTTTATGATATTAAATTTGCAGCAGATATTACGCAAAATTACTTGCCAAAGAAGTAAAGTTGTATACCTGCTGGTAAATTCTTGACACTATTTCCTTGTGAGCAAATCGGACCTCCAATGATGTGAATCCTACGAGCGGAAACCTCGAATTTAGATCCCATGCATACTTTACATAATTTTTCATGACACGATTCATCGTTCTAAAAAATTAGAGACTGAGAAATGAGCAAAAAAGGTGGAGTTTGACGAAAAGAAATAACATTGTCAAATACATATCTCCGACCAAAACACTCCAAGAATAACTACAGGCAGATCACAATGTGAAAACTTGAAACGTCAATTTGAATTGTTCGTGTTTTGAGAAGGCAGTGTGTATAACATTCAGATGAAGCAATCATTGATGTAATGTTGTGACAAAACCGTTTTGATAAATGGAACTTTGTTCTGGAAATGGTACAAAACTTTTCAATTTAATGATGCAGGTTTACCACCTCAATTTCTGAGCATGATCAATGATAGACCTTGAACTGTGCCCTCATGGCCAACTGGTGTCCTCAAATAAGTTGAATATTCCGGACTGAGCATTTTTGCGACTGTTTATTGAAACACGTGTCTTTTATTTCATTCCTCTCTACGAAAGTTTATCAATCAAATTGATCGCAAGCAGAGCAACATCCCAGCTGTAGCGGGGATCACCTCATCCATCCTATGCAACTGAGATGAAAGACTATGTTCCGACGTACTCTATGTGTGCTCCTTGCAGCCGGATGTCCCAACTTCGAACGTTCTCTTGGATAGGAGTTTGTTAAGTAAACACGCTCACCAATAGGAACGTGGGGCGCCCATGCAGAGAGTGCGCAAGCAATCAGCGTCCGGTGTGTTGCGAAGGCTAGCTTTGCTTCCAGCGCTCCACTGTCTTCCTGATCCATTCAACCAACACACCATTAGAGCTAAATGCATGGAGGAAAACGACGTACAAATCTAAAACTGAGAAATGCTGTTTAATTAAATTGTGTTAACATTCACAAACACTGAAAGAAAATTATAAAACTAAAAAATTGAGTGAGTGTATGAATTCCAAAAAATGAAATTCATTATTCAATAAATTCATGTTTGTCGTACTCAAGTCAAGTATGAAATTAATGTCCGTTACGCTGACGTAGAATTATGCAAAAAAGGTCTCCCGTTCTTGGTTAGCCCACCCATACGCAAAACGCAGTGATGAAGTCCAAGCTTTTCACGCTCTGTGCTCTGAATTTAAAAGATTTTCCTCGCAAGTGTTGCTTCATCGGTTAGCTCAATGCAATCCTAGTGAAGAAATAATCTTCTTTGTCGGTCGAGAAGCTTAAATCTTTGTTTCTCTGAAATCCTTGCATTTAAAACTTTACCAGCTGTGCCATTTTCCCCCTAATTTCTCATATTAATTTCTTGAAGTTTTTACTGAGAAGAATTGCTTGATGAATTTTTTACGAATACGACGGTTTATTCACGCAATGTTACATTCCGGATGCATCTTTTATAGAATGGATTGCCTGCGTTGAAAACTATTTCCATCGCTATGAGTAAATGACAAAAAACAACGATAATTTCAAACAGTGACGTTGATGAAAGGCAGACAGGTAAGGTTTTTTGAAGAACAAAACAGCAAAAAAATTTTATCCTCTTCTTATTGAGGTGACGAATTCAACTCCACCAAAAACGTGTGACACCCTGAATCGTGATTACGAAAAGATAATTATTTTACCGAAAAGTAGGCTCAAGTAAGATATTTTCTTTCTAAATAAATCGAACTGAAATATTGAAAGACCTACATGATCCTATTACAACAGCACCCACTTAGTGAAATCACCGTGCCCACAGTACCTAATTTCCCCCATTGTTTATCGCCAAGAACCAACGAAAGCGAGTCGCAAGTGCCTGAGCCGGCATTATCTATTTATAAAGTTGACGCAACACCAGACAGCAGGTGCGAGTTCTTATCAGAAATTCTTCTCAGGATTCTTCTTCTCCCCATAAAGTTGAAAGTAAACAGAAGGCAAGGGAGACCAAGATCGAGCGCTCGAGGCTGCGCGCTGATGCCCTGCGCCCGAGCGTTTGTTCCGCTCTGGCTTGCGACTTCGTCCCCTCACTTGCGAAGTTTGCTCTGCGCCTCCAAGAGCGGCGCTTTTGAGGTAAAACTGTCGTGGGTGTGTGAGTGGATGTTGGTAAATGTGGTGTGTGTGTAGGTATATCTGTTGCGTGTGTGGGTATATCTTGTGCGTGTGTGTAGGTAAATGTGCTTCGAGTGTGTAGGTAAGTCCGTTGCATATGTAGGTGAGTTGCGCGTGTAGCTGCGTTAAGTTGCAAGAAGACCTTGACACAATCTACCAATGGGCACAGTCAAACAAGTTGAAACAACATGGAATTCAATGAAGGCAATTCGAACGGATGAGGTATGGGAAGTACCCAGACGACAGGTTCTCATGCAAAACAGAAGGGATCTGGAAATAGAGAAAAAAAGCTCCCTCAGAGACTTGGTCGTTATCGTCGAGGACAACAGACGTTTCCGAGAACATATCAATCCAACAGTCAAAAAATGCCAGCGACAAATTAGCTGGATCTTGCAAGTCTTCAGGACGCGAGAAACGAAGCCGATGCTTTCGCTGTTCAGGGCGCTGATCCTACCCCTGGC
>VOMN01012423.1:0-21841 GCA_014899125.1 Orchestia grillus
CTGAAGCGTCTAACTCTAACATACCTTATCACATGACTATCCTTATGAACGAAATTATCGCGCGGTGTAAATGGTATTTTCGCTTCTAAATTATGAGACTATGTAGTCCAAGCTACTGAAAGCGCTAGAAAAATTTGTCATGCTACTATGCATGTCGAATTTTTCATGTTATATAAGCTCGATAAATGAACTTGAAGCAAAGTTTAACGTGTTCGCCCTCTGTGTTATGTTGCGCAATTCCTTTAATTCGTATTCCAAATTATTTCTGAGAAAAATTTATTGCTTGTTCACGAATTGTGTGCACTTGTAGCGAAGATGTGGAGAGAGAGAACTTTCACGGGTCTCGCCGTGCCATGGAGTTAGGCAGAGAAACTGGCCACCTGGAAATTCACCACTGAATTCCACATATCTGGTTAGTATTCAACGAATTGTCATAGCAACTTTGTATTTTAAGTTTATTTGAAGGAGCCTAAACTGCCTTCGTAAAACTTAATGTCGTATGTGCACGATATCTGAAGCATTTATGTGAGCTGTGCACAGACTTTCTCTGTATCCTACGAGCTTTCTTAATATGAACGATTATTATTGGTTCTCGAGTCGTATATTTTTGTTTGATTATGAAGGTCTCTGTCTTCTGGGTAACAATACTGCATTTTTGAAAATTTTATCGTTAAGGAACATTTTGCACTTATGTAATTCATAATGAAGTGTAATCACACCTGTATGAACCTCCAAAATTGCAAGTCTTTAAGAGGCAGTAGAAAATGTCGCACTCCAAACAGCAATTTCCTTCAACCCTAGTTCAACGCAAGGGTGGATTCAACAGGCGGTTTAAAAAAAAAGAGGTCGACCAATTTCCAGAAGAATAGGAGAGGAACTCAGTAAACTGAAAAAAATTGAAAACAGGTACGTTATGGAAAAGAAAGCATCACATTTCACAGCAGATCAAAGCCAATGGTAACCCCAAAATAGTCCGATTCTGACGTAGCTAAATAGACTTGAAAACGCACCGATGGGACTCAACGTCTAAGAGGGGGCCGAACTATCGAACCCCCCTCCCCTCCCCCCCTTATTGTACTGTCTTGGAGGAGGGGGGGGTGAGGCCCTGTTGGCCTCCCCCCCGGATCCACCAGTGATTCAACCTGAATTGTGTCCAACACTCTAGCAGTTATGGGTACCTTCATGGAGATCTGTTCCGAGTAGAGTTGAACATGGCCTCTCAACTTTATTGACCTCTCTCGCAACGGTAGGTTTAGCTACCGAGGTTCATATACGAGTATAATATCCAATGCAGGGTGATGATTACATGATAATAGTGATTGTATAAGATAATTTCGCTGTGAAGTGTGGGGTAAAAATTTTAAATTTACTCACCTTGAAAAATTTGCTAACTCATGCCTCTTATGTTTTAATAAATAAACTGTTTTATAGTACAGCAACGTTTTTAACTGTATCGATTCTTAAATTGACTGCATTAGCATCGCATCGACGTTTGCTTGCTTCTTGGGTTTTGAACGATAAAATTGGAAGTTCATTTAATGGCTTCCCTATTTTTTAGAAGATCTCGAACACCGCATCTCAGTCCGAGGTACCATCCAAATCTAACTTGTATTCCTTGCAGGCTACAGGGTACCTTGGGTGCGTTCATGGAGTCTAGCGATCGCCTCTATTAACTGTTCTGTGTTTGCGTTTGTTCTATTATTAATAATTGTATGATCACTGGTTTTTAACCTTTTTTGTGTAGTTTTCTGACTCGCTCAAAAATTGTTTAAAGCTGGTATTAAGGTAATTCAGTCAGAACTCCGTTTATATTTTTTCTTCGAAATTTGAAATGTTCTCAGCTATTGTTTCCATTCTATTTCAATTTTTATGTACGTATCCTTCTATGTAATTTTACTTTTTATTCACACTTCTTAGCTACGAAATGTATGCTTATGAATTCATTCCGGATATTCAAGTCCGCGAAACTTAATTCAGTTACGCAAATTTATTTTCATAGTAAGAATTCATTTATTCTAGTATACACAGCATCAAACAGAAAGAGCTTTAGTTTAGTGATTGTGCAGATTACGCACGACGCAGACATCTGTTACCGCTGTCTGAGTGTAATCCCCGGTGAGGCCCATCATTCTTTGGAGCTGTAGACGTAGTAGTTGAGCATGCTTTCGAAGTGCTCGAAGTGGGAGCTCGCAGTGTCGGGCTTGACGGCCTTCTTGATCTGCTCCTCGCACTCCTCCAGCGAGCAACTGCCTCCGTCAATCTTCTCCCCCAGCCGCGACTTGTACGAGCTGTAGCGCTGGGGGGGGGCAAAGGCAGGCAAGTGTGACTGTGGTGGATTAGTTCTCTTGCCATAATTCGTCGACAGAAATATCCATTCGAAGAAGAACAAAGAACACATGGATTTTTAACGTTGGGAACAATTAACAGAAGAATTCCTCTGTACTGCGTGGACGATCAAGCTATAGACGTGGGCTTCATGGCGCATCTGTATCGTGTTGGGCTCACAGCTGTAAGGTAAGGGTTCGACTCCCGGCTGGGGAGCACCGATTTTCACGGGACCACGGAGTGCTTTCCATAGAAAAGGGAGCTTTAACCTCACATTCCTCGCAACACTCACGCGTCAACAGTTAAATTCATTGATAACTCAACGATGTACTATTTTTCAACTTTATTTGAATTAATTAACTTTCTTTTCTTTCATTCTTTATAGCTAAAATTGACATTTTATTCACGAGGCAAGATTGTGGTAAATGCGACAAAACAATTTTTGGCGTATTATGGCATCTGTTCAGTAGATTGAATTGAAATACTTTCAGTGCAATGGCCACAGAGAATACTTGGAACGTCCAGTGAGTGAAAAGATATGAACAGGAAAATTCTATTTTCATTTTTAGAGTGGACTCTTCGAATGAGTCAGTGATCTATAATAATTAATAAAATATGATATGTACCGAAATATCTTGACAGAGGTTCAAATGCTTTCACTAATATTGCCGTGCATATTGTACAATGAATTGAGAGATGTGGGTATTAAGACCACGTTTGTCAATTATACAACTTTTGCCTACAGTTTCCAACCAATTGATTGACTTGTATTTCGAATGACGTGCCGAGATATCTGGGTGAACCAGAGAAATAAAACACGTCGAGTCAAGATGCTAATGATTTCTAAAATACATAGAATAAACTATTCGATATCCCATAATATCCCCGTCTTGAAAAGTTTGTGAGGAGGAGTGCGGTGCTGAAAGAGGTCGGTGATGTGTCTCACTTGAGAGATTATTGAACCATGAGGTATAGGTGCTGTGCCTCGCATGGCGGTGTGCAAATAAGAGTCAAGTGTGGGACGCCCTTGTTTCGAAAATTTCCGGTCAAATTCTGCATGAAAAGCATATGTATACTGCTCTGGATCGGTTGCTATAGAATATTGAAGTACATTGAAGAGTCAACCTATTTAAAAATTGTAACCTGCATCAGTTTTACTGATAGTTTTATCGTGTTTGTATCGTGTCTTGATCATAATCGAATTTAACGTTAATTGAATTGTAATCTATTTTATTACTACCACAAAAAAATACGACTTATTAACTGATGTTGAAGTCGAGCACATTTAGCAAGCTACGTTTGAATAAATTCTTTCTCTGAACATAAATTCACTGGACTACTTTCTTCTCATCAATTGTAGTACGCGTACTTCAGCGTCTGCGCCTGAAAGTCGTTATTGTTTCGTATTCCTGCTCATAACCTTAGCTCAAAAGACTAATTAGTCACTCAATAAACCAGTTTATATCACTCACATAAAGTTATCAAACGGGAAGTCGTTGTAAAACCAACATCTATTTTTTCCTAACATTTTACCGCTGTAAAATTTGCAAAGGAACCGTTTGCTCACCTCCTTCAGGTTGCGGGCGAAGAGGCCGTCCTTGGCGCAGGCTGCAGCGGCTCGTAGCGCCTTGGCGAATGTGTCGATGGCGAGCACGTGGCTGTCCAGCTGGTCCTGGGGCTCTGCAGACTCCCGCCGGGTGCGGAAGCCGAGGTTCAGGCCGCCAGGTTGTATGCCTCCCTGCAGGGGGCAATTCTAACTGAGCCTTCGCTACTTTTCTTTAGTCGTGTGCGTAATTAATTTGATTGGCCCAAGTGTTCGCTTGATTTCTATGCCTTTATCGCCCAAATAATTTTTGCGATAAGGCTGCAGCTAGTTTTGTACGAAAAACTAGCTGAAGCTTGCTTTTTAACCTCTTAATGGGTATTGACATCGTATTATGTCCGTGTGGTTGTCGTATTCACACGGTCGCTGTCGATTGCACATACCGTGTGAATGCAACACCGGCCACCTGGGAAGTGACCGTTAACAGGTTGAACAATATGATATAGTACTATTGTTCGTTCTCTGGTTAATAAAGTTGAGAATTGATAGAAATCGAACACATTTTTTTTTACTAAACTAATACATTCTCAAGGAGGAAGCGCTTGAAGTGAAGTCAGTACTGCAGGAACATAACAAAGTGTAGGTAGAATCTGTATACACATGTGATAGTTGTTAAATCTCACCAGGGTTAAGCCTTCTGTGATCGTGTCATTGGGGCTTCAACCTTTCACGTACCTTCATTATTTTGGCTATTATTTTCAATCTGAGTATTGTTTCTCATTAAAAATCATATTTCAATGTGTCACATGAAAAAATACACTACAACCCATAGTTTGCATGCATTTTGTTTGCTTCGTTTTCAAACCGGAACGCTAAGCCTTAGATGTTGGCTTTCCCTTTGATCATGTATTAAGAGGCATGCGTAAAATAATTAATTTTAGTTTCATTTAATAATTTCACTACAAATGTTCCCTTCCACCAAGATTTTCCAAACCTAACAGATTCTGAAAGGAACTAGGATTTATGAAAACGTGTGCAAACGTTTAGTTTTTACCGGACTCATCTCTTCAAGTGAGGTAATTGTTATTCTGTACTCTTGGAGAGTTCTACTGACCAAGTTTTTCCTCTTTTGTCATTATTTTTTCTCATACATAATTGTGCAACTGCGTGAGCACATCATGGCTGTGGAGAAGCATGCAAATCACCTGCTCGATGACACACTTCATGACGCAAGTGACGTCGCGGACGTTGAAAGGACAGACGTCCGTACTGGTGTTCAGCTCTGGCCAGATGTCGGATGCATCAATAGCTCCAAGAGCTTTGAAGGCTGCGGCGTAATGGACATCATGCTCGTATTTCCTGCCCATCATACGAGTCCAGCCCGGCTTGATGTACAGTTTGAAATTCTTCTCCAGATTAAAGTGCTTCAGAATATGAAGCGTGGAAGCCGCGTCGCTCTCATACTGGTGCCGACGCGGGTCAAAAGGCTTGGGTTGGATCAGAAACTGGCCTCGGTAACCGATTTTCTCCTTGTACTGCACCGCCATTTTGTAGAACTGGGCCAAATGGGATAGATCTCTGAACATCTGCCGTTGGATAAGACTTTGATATCCATCTCGTGGGTGGAAGAAGACAAAATTTTCGGCCCCGAGGCTTTTCGCGGCGTCAAGGCCCTTCTTCAACTGCGCACCCGCGTACGCGAAGACCAGCGAATCAGGGCTTGTGGAGGCACCGTTCATGTAGCGCGGGTGAGTGAACAAATCACACCCGAAGTAGAGCGGCCGTACGCTCTGCTGCTTCTGCAGGTCTAACGCAAAATTAGTCATGTCTTCCAGGACGCGTGATGTTTCCTCAAAGTCGTCGTAGTCCGGGCACAGATCGCGATCCGACAACTGCAAATGTAGTAAAAGTATTATTACCTTGAGGGACCGATAGCCAGTAGGAAGCTTTTCTCAAGAATAAATTGTTTGATTTTGATACTCATGGAAAAACGGAATAACTTCACTTAGACTTAGAATACTGCAATCCGTGTTTAGAACTAAGTATTTGTCGAACAAGTTTCCACTGGTACACGTATGAACCAGATGGGCCGGAAAATGCAATCAACCCTGTAACGATCAGCTTATTTTGTAAATGAACAGTGCGTAGGCAGTCTTTCAGGTTTTATGCTATTTTGTGTATATTCGCCCTGTTTTTGAGCGAAACACTACAAATTCGAAATTAAAGTGTATTATTTCAAATTACAGCCAAAAAGGGCAAGGGTCTTTATAAGATATTAAAACGCAAGTAATGAAGAAGTGAACCGTAGAAAGTGCGGTCTAGAGACTCACGGAATAGTACTTGAGGCCGAGCTTGTTGACCAGGTCAAAAGCTGCCTGCAGCCGCCGCTTGTAGTTGTCCAGGTGCCGGGACCGGTCGTCCCAGGGGCGGACGTGAGCCCAGTCACCGTAGTAGTCGTCGGAGCCTTGGTACCTGGCACAAGCGAAACTTCATTCTTTCCAACTTTCGTGCAGACATTCAGAATAAGATTGGATTTTAAATGCCTTATAATGATGGGCACGTGAGTGATGTGAGAAATGTGGGGCTTAAGCTTCCGTTCCTAAGGGTTCCATTCCGTGGTTCCACGAAAATCTGTCTGTGTAGCTGGGAGTCGAACCTTGGCCTCCTCACTTGAAAACGGAGCGCGTAGCCACTGCACCATAGAGCGCAGGCCTAAACATTAGTTGATGACGGTTATAAGAATTTTAGCATGATTAATGACTGCTCATCAGTGGTTTTTCCTGATAATAAAATTCTAATAAAATGATTTTTTAATGTTAGACTAATATATGTTTATTCAATCGATGAGCTCGATTGAGTAAACTCTTCACCAAAGTTAACATTCAATGACAAAAACTTTATCACTGATAATAAAGTCGTACACATCGCTAATGCCTTGTTAAAAATAGACGCAATTAATTTCGCAGTTCATTGGCCAGCAGCGCAGTGGCGCGGTCGTTATGCCCGCTTTAGAGCATTACTGCCGAGACCTGCGAGCTGCCAGTAGCCAATTTCTTGCCTGTAAAGAAAACCTGCGCCAAATGGCTAGACTACGCCAGAAAACTACCGCAGCTGTAAAGAACTGCCCATGTTTTACAGGGTCAGAAATTGAATCTAATTCACAGCTTTTAGTAGCGACTCGCATTCTTCTTCTTTTTTTCCACGTGTTGTCCATTTACTCTTCTCACTAAATTAACAGTAGGTGGCGCAATAGGCTGGTCGACTTGATAAAGAGTAGATATATTTTCAGATGCTTTGAAATATTTAATTAATACTAAAATACGCATAAAATTATGTTTTCAGTTTGTGATTGGGATCATATTTTTGTACAAGATAATGACTGATACAGTATAATTTTGTGAAAAAGTAATTATTCTATACTTTTTGTGTTTTATGTTTATTTATTTTATTTTGAAAACGATTTGTGGATCAGTACCTGACTCCATAAACGAGACCATAAGGCTACGCACAAAGCAGCACATCCGTTTCGGCAAGATGTGTGTTGTGCCGACGTTCAATGCGAGGGCGGCTGCCAGCGTTCGGACTAGACATGAACAATCCTTTGCGGTGATGGGACCCAGACTCTTCAACTCTCTGCTTAAAGACCTGAGAGAATTCGATGGCTCCCTGGACGTCTTCAAGAAGAAGCTGGATAACTTCCTACAAACTATCCCTGATAGGCTTCCCTTGCCTCACTATCATATAACGGCAGAGGGAAACGGTATCATTCAACAGCTCGCGGATATGCGAAGGCACACCATGCACACAAAGCGGCGGCACCCTAGTGTGGCCCGGGCTTGAAGGCCCAAAGATAGTCAAGGTTACCAAGGTATTTTGAGAATTGCTTCAACTTCATCGAAAGCAAAATTGAATGTACGATCAAAATATACTTCCCGTACATGTAAACGTTGTGTTTTAAAAGTTCTCCTTCCCATTATTTGATCACAAAACAAAGCCCATGGACGGTGTCACCTGAAAGAGTTGAAACAGCACACAGAGAAGCGCAGCCACTCCTCCATAGTCTTGCCCTGGACGGTCTCCGTTGCATTGTAGTAGCGGTACACCTGCGTCTCTTCCGGACCTGCCCAACACAACGATCCGAGTCTGGTACGTCAATAATATAGTAGCACTGTTAACTCTGCGTTAACTACCTGGAGGTTTAAAAAATGGTAAATTTCAAAGCCACGTAGGAATGACGTTTACCCAACATGAAACACCCCAGGAGCCTAACCCAGGGTTAAATCTGATATACTCGAGCTGAATAGCAAAATTCATCGATGTATCCGGATCAAATACTGAAAATTCTGTACCGTATTTCAATTAAATGAAGAAATTAAATTTTAATTGCATTAACTACTACATGACTACTAGCATCGATGCTATTCCCGTCTTTGTGGGCTCCATGGCGTACTACTAGCATTATGACCACGTAACCGAGAGGACCCTAGTTCAAATCTCGGCTCATCCAAGGCGTTTTCACGTAAGCAGGGAGTACTTCCCTTGGAAAAGGACACATTCCTCACATCCCTCACCACGCCAGTAGTTGTAAGGCATTGAAAACCCAATGGTAATACGTGTCGGAACTAATAAAGGTTCTTTGCGTTCAGACTAATTTCTACTAATTTTTTCGATTCAGTTCAAAATTTTACTAAAAACGAGGAATGGGTCATGCTAGAAATGCTGACTATCTTTGAAGGAAACTTCTCAGAGAAAACATTGAAATAATTTCAAAAAGAATTTGATATCGGTGGTCACTACAGTTTCAACTCGTAAAAAATAGACACAGACAAAAATGTGGTCAACCAATACAGGGACGCTGAATTTTAAATTATGACTGTTGTAAGCATGGTTATGAGAAGCCGTGGATTTCCCGAAGGACGAGTACGATTGTAAATTCAAGACTAAGGCAAGAGTTGCTGCAGCTTTATTTTCAAGAAAGATGATTAAAGAGACGGAACTGAAATCGCCATAAAAAATTATGTTGCCAATCTTTTCATGTAACCAAATTTGTTCATTGAGTTTAAAGACCATTAATTTTAACAGTTTGGTTTATACGTTACATTGCGGAGGGTTCATTGACGTTTTGGGCATCAGAGTCAGAGGTATCCTAAGCACCCCATTGCATCATTCTTATAGTTTGATATTGATTTCCTTATTCTTTATCAGCTTTTCAGATCAGCTTTTATCTAAAGGTAAAGGTAAATTTAATTTCATTTTTTACTAGTTGTTGTTTTCAGGGTTGAATTTATCCTATTGAAATTCCTGTTTCTATCGTCAGAGCAGTCATTTAAAAAGTTACGATATTGATTATCATGAAAATTATATTTTGTTAAACTGCATTTTAAAAAGTAATTTTAGAAGCTTCGAAATGTTTTAGACCCCTGCTGTTCAACTCCTTGAAACAACCTCGTCTTCAATTGCACGTAAACTTACCGGCATTGGGCCGGTATTCGACCTTGCCGTTATCCAAGGGAAACTTGGACATTTTCTGAGAAAGAGGCCGACGGCGAGGCAGCGTGGCGATGGAGGGAGCACGGCGAGGGAAAAGGCTCGGTTTTCCGCTTTCTGGCTGTGATGAACGTACAACCGAGATCGTCTTAAAAACCAATCATTATTGAATGTTTTAATGCTGTCATACATAAGCGAAAACCTCTCAGACATAAGCAGAACTTATTCGTGTTTATTACTGATTGTTCTGGAGAATTTTATAGGTATAAGCCTATAACTTATAAAGTTGTATTTTTTATAAGTCATTAGAAGGGAGATAAAGTATTTGTCATTCTTATGATCCAGACAACTTGTTCTTTTAAGAAAATTAACAAGACAGATTTATCTTTTTTTTAAGCTAACATTGGTATGTATGCTGATTAATTTCGGAAGCGATAAGCTAGCTTTTTGTTTTTGGGATACACCCCGCTTTTACTAAACTGTATATTAATATGCAATAATAACACTACATTGTACAATTTAGAATAAAAACTTAAAAACCGATGACTAGAATGACTGTATCTATTGTTCAAACTTAAGTGTACGAACTGTATTATCCAGAAATTTAAAGTAACTCCCGTACCGCGATTGCTGACGACCGACGGCGATCGGTTGGTAAGACAGTACGCGGAACTGTGGAGGCTTGAGCCGCCTGGGCCGTTCATATATGAAGTCAGGGTCACCCTCGGCAGAGCATGGCGGTATAGATGTCAGTATTTCTTTCACAGCCACGTTTGTAGCGTGTCTAGTACAAAAGAATGAAACTTGATCTCAAGGTGACTGTCGAAGTTGTTGAAGTAATTTTGTACTTTAATTAAGCGAGAGTGTCTCATTTTAAGTCTGAGCCATTATCATTAATCGTAATGCTGCATGTCATAAATACAAAGCCGCTTTAAATATCTTTGTAAAATACCTTGAAATGTAAAAACATTCTTTCCATTACCCTGCAAAGCGTCACCAGACCGGCACTGAGAGGTAAGTTGAGTCGTCTGAATCCTGTGTCGCGTATCGAGTGCGTTCTACCGCAACGTAAAATTAGACTTCAATTCCTCACGAAGTTTTATCTAGTTCAGTCCTTCGTTGATAATATCTGATTTGATTTTAAATTTACCTTTTTTATCACAGTTCCTAAATATTTAGTAAAGAACTGCCTACGGTCATTCGGTATCATAATCATTAAAGCAAGTATTTGGTAATATGAAAAATATTTGTGTCACGAGCAATAGAGAAATGGGCTATAAGAAGCAAATAAGAAGGGAGAGTGGTTGTGATGGAACCGATCTAGTGGTCTGAACGGAGTACGACTGTAGTTTCATTATAGTTTTTTCACGGGATAGAAACTTTATCAATTCCAAGTCTGCATACAGTACATCGTTAGGTTTTTAATGCTATATAACTATCGACGCGTCCATTTTCCAAGGGAAATCCCTCAATGGCTCAGGAAACTCAAGAAACTCTTTATATATTTTAGTTTATAGTTCGTCCAAAATTATTTGCAAATAATTCATAAATTCTTCATTTTAAATGCGGTTTTATCTTGTTGTACCTCTTACTCCTAGCTACACTTAGCCGGCCTCGTTCACAGCTGAAACCTGTGACTGACAGCTGTGTTTACATTCGGATACTTCGGTATCCGTAGCTTCGCTATCGAGTATGGTTCACCTTACTCGTGTAAGGTTGTCAACACTCAAGCCTGAGAACATCAGCACTTCAAAGCAACTTTACAAGTATTTAATGAGAGTATGCGAAAAACTTCCTGAAGATCCATCCGATCACTACAAGCACGCTGTTAGACAAGTAAGTAATGAAATGGAAAGACTTGAAAGGAATATATCGTTAACTGGTGCCATTTTCAATTTAATTTTTAAGATTTTATGTACTCAAAATTACCATTCATTTATCTTTAATGTGTTAGTCAAGAAAACATTCTTTGCTATATTGATATGATTAAATTTACCTAGTGGTAAAATTATTTATGATTAAATTTTTTATTAGGACCCCGGGGTCACCCCTGGCACAAAAATCCTGGCAACACAATATTTTTCTTGATATTTTTAAATGGCAATCAATCAAGGTTTAAAAGATTAAACAAGTTAGATTAGATTAGGTTATATAAGCATAGAACAGGTTACGTTAAGTTATGCTATATTAAATTGGATATGCGTAGTACAAGTTGTGTTAGGTGTAAATATATCAGTGCATTTCGAAATAGAGCGTTCAAATGACAACACTTATCTTCAGCATCTGTAAAGGTAAACACACAATTTGAGGTATAACCAATAACATCAAAATACTGAAGTAGGATGAAAAACTAGATCTAAGCTAAAATGCTAAGGAAAATGCATGTTTCAGTATCAATTAAAGTGGGTTTGGCCTGGTGTTTTAAAATACTCGGAAGCTTCACACTAGATTTATCCCAGTTGGAAATGATCTTAAAATTATTCACAAGAATAAGATGGTCTAGCTTACTGGAATAATTCCATATATTACTACAGAGCAGGCTTATCACTGCTTTTTTGTGGTCATATGTAAGCTTTCAGTAATTCATGCTATGTATACCAAGCAGTTTAGAAGTAACTGATCCTCTTAATTTGCATCTAAAATAAAAAATTTGAATGCAAGGATGTTGAATTTTTTTTCATTTGAAGAGACATTGTTTATGGTACCATTTAATTTAATATCCCATTTACTCATCAACTATAAGGTTACTTTTTGTTTTAGTTTTGAACCCTAAATTTTTAATCACATTTTGATACAGCAAAGAAAGAAGAATCAGAATTTTGCAAAATGTAAACACTGAATTTTTTTAAAGTGAGCCCCACGGTGTACTGCTAGCGTGCTGGCTTCGTAACCGAGAAGACCCTGGTTCAAATCTCGGCTCAGTCGAAGGCCTTTTTACGTAAGCAGGGAGTACTTCCCTTGGAAAAGAAAGTTTAAACCACACATTCCTCACATCCCTCACCCCGCCAGTAGTTGTAAGGCATTGAAAACCCAACGGTAAAACATGTTGAAATTAATGAAGGTTCTTTTTTTTTTAATGTTTACCACAAAAGTGCAGTAAAATTATCAAATTGTTTCAAAAATCAACCAGTCATTCCAAGTACACAATTAAATATCTACATT
Organism: Orchestia grillus; assembly: GCA_014899125.1. Classification (NCBI taxonomy): domain Eukaryota; kingdom Metazoa; phylum Arthropoda; class Malacostraca; order Amphipoda; family Talitridae; genus Orchestia; species Orchestia grillus. Next base: position 12,518 of record VOMN01012423.1, read on the forward strand.
AAAACTTACAGATACTAGTTATGTTATTGAAGAACCAATGGATGTAAGATTTACACTGATTAAGAAAAAAGCCTTAAACTGTCCAACCAACAGTGTCAATCATTTAATTATATGCAAAACATACCTAATCTTGATAAACCATAAAATATTTTTCTTTAGTGTAAAACAAGTTTTAACATCATAGCAATCTTAGTTTTTTGTTTTATTCAATGGTAAAATAGTCAGTTACTTCTGGGTCACACTGTAGGGGTTAAAGTTAAATGAGTGAGCAAATTAAGTATAATGCTTAAGTGAGGTGCTAATTACACTGTAGGTAATTTTTTTTTTAAGTGGGGAAAAAACTTTTGTATTAATGTCTACTAAGCATTTGGATGAAAGTTGCTAACTAAATATTGTCTACTCTTTCCAGGGCTTTGGACAGCACAAGGAAGAAGATGATCCTGAAAGAATAAAGCAGATAATTGAGAGAGCTATCAAAGATGCTGACTGGATCTTGACAAAGGTAAGGTCCACTACAAAGAATAACTTCCAATTCCTCTCAGTGGAAGTGAGTCAGCAGCATTGAAGGAAATAAATATGTATTCATGGATTGATTATGTATTGTTATCAGTTTTACACAGTAGTTCCTTAATAGTTTTTGTCAGTCACTGAAAAGTAACTTCCACTTTATTGGAAGTAATACCTATCATGTCAATATTTATTTCTTAAAATCACCCTGAGCGTTTCACTCATTTAGGGAGTGTTAGACATGTGTCTCCCTCATTGAGGGAGCCTCTGTAACTAGATTTGGCTTAGCTTATGTGTATATAAAATTATGGTTGTTATTTTAGAGGAGGTATGGTATTTGTCCTAACGTCTATTCCTAGTGGACTGGGCAGAGTAGCACTGTTCAACTTTCATCATATCTAGGTATGTTACTGTGGTAGGTGGCTTTGATACTTCTATTGTGAAATTCTCTACGCATTTTGCTATTCGGAAGCTTCAGTTATGTGTGCCAATTTGAATAAATGTTTTGACAATGGGTAATGAAGGTAGCTGTACATGTGTTTCAATAGTTGTAACAATTTTGTTGACTGTGAAAAAGATTGAGATAGTGTTCCACTCATTGACATAGTATAGTATTTGGGTGGTGCACATCCAGAATATTTTTGTAAACATGTCCCGCTTTATATTAGATTATTTTTAATGATGAGTTTTCATTTATACTCTTAAATTCTATCGAAGTAGATGATATTTTACTTGGCACCTACGTGAAAACTTGGTTGTAGTTTTGTAACCTTGACTATGTAAATTTTACTGAAAGGAAGGTTTATTCCAATATTTCTGCAGATGATTGTGTAATTATTACATGAGTTGCAATTGTCTTTGTCCCATGCATGGTAAATTTCTTTCTTTGGCACTCATTTAAAGACATTAATTTTTCAAAATCAAAATTCTCTGTGCATGTCTAGTAATATATTGGATATTTTATCACTGAAAAACAATTACACTTGATTTAGAATTCTGTGAATTTTTCTCATTGCCAATATTAAGCTAGATGCTATATCACATTTTATTTTTTTGACTGCATTCACCTAATATAGGTAGTTGTTGTATGCATCTGTGTAAAGTATTGTTACTTTTACAGTACGAAAAGCAGAAGTAACAGACTTTGGGGCTGTAGCTCGTCGCCATGAATCAGCAGCTTGGAGATCTCAGCTGTCAAGACTCAACTTTCAGGTCTACAGGTTCCAAGAGGCAAAAATGTGAACACAGAGATGATGCTCCTACAATGTCAAAAAAACTTAAAGAAATCTCAGAGCCTCTATTGAGTTCTGTACAAGAAGATGGAATGTTGTCTCCGAATTTGGAACCAAATTTTGAAAATGATCTTGTTTTAATGGAAGGCAATGCTGGAAATAGAAATAGTTTTAAGTCCCACACATTGAGTTGTCCTACTGATGGCAATAACTCAGCTGAGGTGGAAGCTGGACTTCATGATGTAACTCTTGTTACAGTCCTGGGAAATGCTGAAAATTCATTGCATAGTAATATAAACTCTAAGAAAACAGTTGAAGAGCAAGCCAGTTCCCTGAAGTCTGCTAGTGAGCAGTCAAGTTTGTCTTGTACTCATCATAAATATAAGGGAGCTTCTTCAAAGGTACCACAAAACCAGCACTCCAACAGAAAAGGATTCTGGGAAGCTTTGAAAGTTCACATAGAGCGACCTCATATTCTGAACAGACGCCTCTGTGGTGTTGTTGATGTTTGGTGGGGCAGTACTTCCAGCTGCTCAAAATCAGAAGAATCTGAAAAAACCTTCCTGAAAGATGCGTCAGTTGAACCCATGCAAAAACTAAAGTATAATAGACAGGAAGAAGAAGCTCTGAATCAGAGGAATGTCTGTTTAGGAGATTCGTTATTTGACATTGCAAGAACCACATGGCATGTTCTAAATTCTGGCATTGGCTCGGAGATCCCTGCTGGAGATGAAGTCAACATTTCTAGCTCTGTTCTCAAAAGGGACTTGAAGCTTACCGTTCTTGAAAGAAAAGTGATAGCTGTCCTTCTTGGAACAGGCTTCAAAGCATTCGACTGTAAAGGTTAGCATTTTGTTGTAGTTTATAGTTGCATCTAATAGTACATTAAGTTTTATTTCATTATCCTCAATATGGCTACTTCTTGAAAGCCATTTATTTTCATTACTGCATGTACAATAATGCCCAGAACAATGAACAACCATGATCTTCACCGATATTACTAACTAAATCACTTGTACAATGTGAATGATTGGCCAGATGTAACAATACTTTTCATCTGGTTAAAATGTAGAAACACCTAAGTTATACTTTTGCCAACATACATGGTCCATGGATTCTGTGGTAATGGTGCTGAGGTTTCAAGTTCCTTCAGTTGCTAAAGGTTTACTTTCTTCAGATATGGAGCATTTTCACTAATTGTATGATATGCATGGGGGAGATGGTGTGATCTCTGAAGGGGGTGTTCCTACGTCTAGATAGTTCCACCAGAAATGAGGGAATGGTGTTAACTTGACACTGTCTTCAGTATTGAATGCAATGGTCAACATTGTTCATCTTATTTATTAAGTAAAATATTTCACTTTTTTCATCCATCTACATACGTCGTCAAGCAAGTTATGGTGAAAACTTTTTCTCGTATTATTTATGACTTGTGATGCCAAATGTGCCTTGGATTCACTTCTTAGTAGCCTATCGTTTAGCTAATGGAATAATTATTCGTGTATAGCACAAATATACATCCGTTCGAAATCCCAACACATGTAGTTGAAGTTGTTTACTCCTACGAATGCATTGAAATATCCGTGAATTCCTGATATTTTTTCAGTAAACTAATGGAAATACTAAGTATATTATTATTACCATTATGGCTTTATTCCTCTGAAAGATTTCTAGGCACATTACACTTTTTTCCGTAAGATTTGATTACTCAAAGTTTTGATTTTATATTTTTATTTGGTTTATATTCACGAGGTAAGCGATGTTGAGTGAAGGTAAGTGTTGTCCAATGTATACTTTGGAAAATCACTCTGTATTTCAGTGTAATAAAGTTTTTTTAGTATTATTTAGCTGTATTGAGCCGCGTATGACGCCCTCACGTGTTCATGGAACTCTAGTGCTTGAGTCTTAGTTTTGGATGAAACAGTCATTGAAATTTTCTAAGTTATGAACCTTTACCCCGTTTTACTCTTGAACATGTGTCTTGGAATTGATGTTTGGGCAGTTATGTAGAATACTGATTTTTCCATCACTTCTTCATCTCCGGCAGTGTGGCAGGAGAATGTTTCGGTATATTTGTCTTTTTGCTATAAATTTTTCAACATGACGCAGATCCACTGGTGGAGGTGTGCGCTGGCCTGGGATCAGGTAGTGCAGGCCGCCATGTGGTGGTGCGACGGGTGCTTCCGAAGCTGCAGGAGCGCTACGCCTCTGTCACCGAGGTCGTCGTAATGGGTCAGTGTGGGGGGCGTGTTGTGATACAAACGTTCCTCCTAGGCCCAAACGATCGATATTTTGGATTAGAATGAGCTAATATCGCCTGAGGTTTTAAGTTTCGGAATTACTATTTTTATGTTTCGAAATAAGTGTTAAATTTGAGTTCCTGTTTGAATTCACAACTATCGTAACTCATTCTAATGTGCTTCAGCATCTCAACATGTATGAAATATCTGTTCTGAATGGGGCAATGTACAGGACATTCTGTATACTAGTTTGTATACTTTTCATTCAGCAGCTGGTTAATATCGACCGAGAATTTGATCTGGATATTTTGTGTGATGGCTCTTCTTCCCAGCACAGACGGAACGAGCGACAGCTGCTGCTTCTTGAGTGAAGTGACGGTGCCACCGCTTTTGCCTGCTCGCCCTTATGTCATCCGCTGCAGTGCCTGGGGAGGTGCTGCCGGTGACACTTCGGTTGAAACAGGCGCTGAGGACAGCGATCTACGGGGCATGGATCATCTTCGTGATGTTGGTAGTGGTGCAGGAGTTGGTGCTGCTGGTTCTTCTGTTGCCCATGCCGACGCTATTGCTGCCGATGCCCTCGATACAGAAGCTGGTACTGGTAGCACTACCGCGGCAGATGCTGCTACTTCTGCCGCCGATGCCGTTACTGTTGCCGATGTTGGTGTTACAGATACTAGTACTGCTGTTGCTAATGGAGTTTCTGCTGGTACTGCTTCTAAAATTGCTGCTGCGGGTTCTGCAACTGCACAAGATGATTCAAGCCAGACGCATCTGCCTCTGAATCCCTGTGGATTTTTTCAATGTTTCTTCATTACTGGCATCTGTGAAAGTAAGTTTGCATTATGTGGCTACTGCTGTTTAATACCTTTTTGTTTAAATTACATACGTTTTTATTTTTGATTGTGTATTACCTCCATCCCAAATTGTGGCTCTGCATTTCTGATATTAAACTCTAGAATCTTTCTCACTTTTCTCTACTGAACTCAAACCGACACAATTTTACTCTTATCCTCCAGTTACTAGGCAATTGTTACGTAATAGTGTAGCTCAGTTTTTGCTCATTCTAACTCACGGCATCACGTCAATAGAATCTTGTTGAATGCTACAATATCCGAGGGAATTAAAGTTTTACAGCGGCGATTTTTCCTTTCACTGTTGCGTCTAATTGTGGTTGAAATCCATGAAACACTGCAGAAAAATAGAGAAAAAATGGAATTGGTTTTCATGAATAAATGGAGCGTGAAAAACCACTTGTCATCTCGTGTTCTCAGATGACACGGAGGAGTATTTAAAGGTTACTTAAAATGTGCTCTTGTAATTTTGTGAAGCTGTGTACTTTCGTGATACAACTTGCAGTGTGTTGAAGAATGGACGTGCGATTTTATTTTATGCTGAAGTCTATGCTTGGTTACAAAAAATCGCGTGAAAACTATTGCTAGAAGAAATGTAGTGTTGAAATATTGTCTGTATTTTCATGGGTATAGGTGGTTTTCTATTTTACACGTCTAGTGTCAATGTACGTTCCGTTTTCAGAAACCTTTTGAATTTTTTTACTGCATCCTTTCACTCTTCCTTTGTTGAGCTAAATTTGAAAACAGAGCATGGCTTACATGATTTGCATTAATGATTAGGCGTGAATACATAATCATCATTCACGAATTTAGCCGTAAGCGTATTTAATGAGCTATCTCATTAAGTGACCATCAGAGCCCGAGAGACAGGATATAAACAGGAGCGCATCAGAGTTGCTGGGTGGACGGGCGTCTCTAGCGATCTAAAGTAAATCACCAGTTAGTGGGAAATTTTTGCTCACATTCTTACACTTCAGTGCGCCGACTTTTATGCTCTTATCGTATCATACTGTACATTTTTCATGGCAGTAAGTTTTTCTTTCTTGTATTCTTCCGACTTCTTGATCTCCAAGAGATCTTTAAGGCTTAAGTGTTACTCCTGGCGAGGCGTTTTCTTTCATGTCCGAGCAGTCTTTTTCGAGAATCATTCAATTTTAGAATACTTTCCCAATCACAAGTTCGTATGAGTGTTGGGTTGAATTTCTCCAGCTTGCAATTTCTCACTGCAACGTTCGGAACTTGATCCACAGACTCTGGCGGCGACACCAGCAAGGGGGACGGGCGAGTTTGGCTGGAGAGCACCGTGCTGCCGCGACTCCAGAAGTGGGCACTTCCCGTGAGTGCTACGCCGTCCAACTCGGATGGGTGTTTTATTTTTTGTTCCTCGGTAAATTGTATTTTTTGTATACTGGTAAAAATTTCTTTGTTCGATGTGTGCGCTCATTTATTTTATCATTTACCGAATGTGCACCTTTTTGCGTTGTGCATTTCAAGTATAGTAGGAATCAGCATCGGTAATTTTTGTCGTGTACCGATGCTGATTCTTGCCGACGACGATTAATCAACCCTTCATTTGATATTATCCTCAGCCCTTACACGTGACTACAATTTCATCTTGTATTCCTCACTTCGGTAACGCTTGTTTCTAATTTGAGCTTATAGTAAACGTGCGTTGTTTTCCAGCTCGGGTCTCGAGAGCCCCCGACCAGATCACTGCAACTCGTGGACCTGCAGTCGTACGGTGTGATGTACCACAACCTCAAGTCCAAGTATGCGGCTCACCTCATTCAGGTGAGCTCTCCTGTGGCTTCTGCTCTACTGATAATTTTGTTCTGATGAATTATCTGGTGCGGTATTTACTCAATTTTGAGTTAGAAGTCGGTAAAACAGAAAATACTTTCTCATGCAAATGGAGTATTTCTATCAGTCAATAGCAAGCAAGACTACTTCTTCCAGTTGTGTGGGTGAATTCTAAAGACATTTTTGATTCAGAACGTTTTTTTTTTTTAATTATACCCTCAACTGAGGTCCGGAGTGACTATTTTAAATGCATAGGTACTTCTTATAACCAGTGCGGAACTGGGGTTATCCTACAGATCATTGTGGGGTGTTATAGCACTTCTGAGGTCGTGGTTTTCTTCGTTCCATTGAGAGAGGCAAATGTACTGATTGTGTCTGTCATCGGCTCTATAGTTCAGATATTAGTGCCATTTATTGGTTTCTCAAGCTACTCACTGCAGAATTAGCAACGATTGTTGCATGAGATCGTCGTGTTGAAGTTTCGAGGATTGGGTAAATTTTAAGAGTGGGAAATTCGTAAAAAATTGATCTCATTTGAATACTTTTGCAGTAGGATACAAAATCAGATTACTTTTTTCCTGTTTCTCAACTATAAATAACACGGCTTTGATGCATAAGATAATACAGTAACATCCCGCTACGCTGCGGAAATAAGCGTCGTTCACTTTTTGTAGTATAAGTGATTACGAACTATTTAAATTATAATCTTTGTAATTTAAATGTCATTTCAGTCGTGGTCCGAACGCACGGACCCTAAGAAGTTCGTTCACGAAGACATCGGCATCGCGACTTACCTGCTGTTGCTATGGTCGGAGCGGTCACGTCCCCAGCGCTTCGTGGACCTCGGCTGTGGTAACGGCCTCCTCGTCTACATCCTGACGAAGGAGGGCCATGTCGGGGCTGGCTACGACATCAAGCGGCGCAACATCTGGCGTGAACGGTTCTCTGACATCGACTTGCAGGTTTGCCAGATATTCCATCTCGATGTTCGTTTGTAACGAGCTTCGCTGGTTCTGTGGAGTTCGGGTGGGAAATAATATGAGAGTTCAACTGGCTCTGCCATTGGTTGATCATAGTTCAGTTCTTGAGGTGTTAATTTCAACTGGATATTTTGAATGCTGATGCGTGTGGTGTAGAGTTAATGAGATTTGACAGTGTTTCCAGTACGATTTTATTTAAAGCTTTGAAATCATACAGAATTTGAGTGGCTGCTTCGTAGAATTAGAGCATAAAAAGTAAAACGCACTTAGGTTCAGAAAAATGCATTGTTTAGAATCCAGTGAAATTTATTCGCCATGTTAGTAGTAAGCGACCAATTGTCGAAAAATTATGTTGATATAATGCTTTTTAGCTATTACCTAAATATCATCAAAATAATTCTCATTTAGTGTTCATCTGTACTTGACCCCTCAGGGGGCATAGGATAGGCCATAGACAATAGAGGTAGGACGGTGCATTGCGTCTAACCCCAATAATAATAATAATAATCATCTGTACTTGAGAAGAAAATGTCCTAAAGCGCGTTTTAGTGTTTTATTATTAAGAGATTTCTGGGAAAGAGTTCACTGGGAATCTCATTAAAATCAATTTACTGAAAAATAGCAGAATTTTCGAGACTAGCATGAACATTGAATTTAAACAAATTATTAAATGAAATAGTTAAGTTAACAGAAAAAAATAATTTCTTCTTCAGAACAATTTAATTTGAAACTTTAGAAATATCAACTCATTTTTGACCGATGACGCAAAAACGACCGATATCGATACTTAGACTCTGTCGTAAATATCATGTCGGTGAGAAAACTAGCTCTGCTTTACCTTGCGAGAAAACAGTAGTGTGTTTGTGTAAAATTACCTAGGTCTTTGTGAGATCTCAACAGACGTCGTGCTTTTCATGAAGTCGCACATTGGACATTATATGGTGTCCTTACATGTGAAAGGCTCTTCAAGGTGAGGTGTGTTAGCAAAGATAATCATCTTATTAATATGGTGCTTACGAATAGCATTTGAGCAGTTGGTACACGCTGGTACCCATTTATGACAACGTCTAGGCTGTGTGTTATGGAACATTATCACTCTTTAGCCTACGTTGGACGCCCTGAAAAGTTACGAGTTGCGTGCATTTATTTTTGCCAATTTGCTCTGGGTCTCGAACTGGACCTCAGTTGACGTTACTTTACGCATTCTTCCTTCGTTGAAGGATCTGTCGTTCCAGGGATTTTTTTTCTGCATTCAAGTGGTTATCTGAGTTCGAATTTTTTATAATTTGTTTCATATTACTCTGAGTGTCGATTTTTATTGAGTAAGAAGGCGCTATGAGTAGAGATTTAAGGACCGGGTAAGAATCACGGCTGTAAGTTCTTTGGCAGGGCACGACATTAAGTAAAATTGAAAGTTAAATCTTTCTTAAATTAGAATTATATTTAGGGTTATTATACTGCACTGAACATTCTACAATTTACTGTATATCAAGTTCCAGTGTGTGTTGAGAGTGCCCTGTTGAGGGTAAACATGGTGTGCTCTGTTCCTTCATGAATAAAACTGGAAGGATGATATCGAATATTCGTCGAAAAAATGACATAAGTCATAACTAATACAGAATAAATTCTTAAATTGAATACCCTTTCGTAGAACCGTGAAATTTTATGGACAGATAACACTGGGGAACACTCATTTTGTTGCATTAAGAGA
>VOMN01012424.1:0-14143 GCA_014899125.1 Orchestia grillus
GTGACACAGATAGTTACAAGCGTATTAATATATAGATAAATCTTCGAATTTGAATAAGTACGCTGATCCAAAGGTGTTAATATCTGCTCTAAAGAGTATTTTTGGACTTGTGTTACCAGAATGAAGTCTATCGAATTGAGTAAGCTTCTCAAGTTAAAAAAGTTCAAGTAGAGGAGAACACTCGTTATTTAATTTGTGTCATATACATGTGAGGAAAATTCGAAGAAGTGTATCGCTTTCTGCAGCCATGCAATTTTGGAGAAGTCAAAACTTATTGAACAACGGAAGTTAAACACGATTAAAACAGATGATAAGGAAAAACTTTCAGAACATTGTAAATCAATGTAAAAATATGCGGAAAAAGCTATAACGTACGTCCAAAATCAAGGAAAAACCGTTAGAAATAGTCGCCAAACTTATACTCCGTTAAAATTGAGCATTTTTGTTTCTTCAGATATCAAGTTTCACGTAATTTGGTTTTTATCGAGCAATGTCTAATATTTGCCAACCAATGAGCATAGAAGCAAATTTAAAACAATTAACTATTTATCACTGGCATATATTCATGAATGTTCATTTCTGTGTTAGCACGAATGTCTCATTTTGCATTGCCTACTCCTGAATATATGAAGATCACGTAGATCACTAAGCCATAGGGACGAGATTACCACACCACCACCAAACGAGCAAGGGAGACGTTCTTGAATTACTATTGATACCGTGGGTCTTAAATGTTATTGAATAACCAATGACGTGAGATACGTTAATGATGGTGGTAAGAGCACGGACATATCCTGCGATGATACTTCAGTTGCAAAAGATTTTCGGGCTATGCAGACATGCATCACCTGGATGTTTCGTGAATGCTTATCAGACATTTCAACGTTTTTGTACGCTTTACTTTTTTTCGGTGGGATTTAGATTGAGATTTCAACGTAAAACAATATTTTAAACTTCATCCCAAGCCCATAGCTACAAATTTTAGGCACCAAGTTGCAATCGTACCGAATATCGTAAGAATGCAAGGCAGTTTTATCCTTGCGTAATACTTGTTTTATGCATGACTGGATTTGTGTTCAAAAACGTTAGTTCTAATTGCTAGTATCAATTTTGAGTACAAATCAAATCATACAAAAGACAACTGCGACATATATCAGTGAAGGACTACCATAGGGACCCTCCAAGAACACCCTCGCAGCATCAACATGTAACGACCTACAAAAGACCTCTATAACAGAACCCAGAGACGCCCTGGATAGAACAGCACGGCTAAGTGGCCGCATAAGCCCGACCGCGGCATCTCCCACGGCGGCCCTGTCACGGCACACACAAGCAAATTGGCGGTCTCTGGCGCATGCTGCATCAGCCTCGCCTGGCCCGCCTGTCAATTTGCTTTATAGGCGCCTACCTCAGGCGACCAACACCAGTTCATTTGCGTGGCCTTTGTCGGCAGGTCAAGGTCGCTAGCGCCTCCCATAATCGCCCTCCCAATGTCATTACTGCGACGCAAAAAACGTGCTCCGCAAGTTCACAGACTGTCGTAAGATAAGTTAAACACGTCCAATTTTCAGGCTGCCGCTTGAGGTGGACCTGCGGTAGAAGTGTAAGGAGATTACTGGAAATCTCTTTCAGGAATCGTTGCTTGACCCGGAGAAAGCAAGGAACGATTCTTTACAGCAATGATGTGTTGAGCAATACTTTGATACTTCCAACTAAAGGACAGAAATAATCTTCCAGACAATAGTTTAAATGCTCTCATAAAAAACGATCCCGCGAGACTGACACGATTTTGAGGTTAGTTTAACCTTCCAAGAAACTTCTTATTTTTTGTACTTTACAGAATGAGCTAATCATATTCAAAGTTAAAACTGCCCTATCCATGGTACGCAAACGCACTCGCATTTAGTTTCTTCACCTTCATTATGTACTTTCTCTTAAAATATGCGTCAATAGGAATTCGCGCGTAAAACCGTCATGTGTAACTTATTTTATACTACAAACAGGAAACAAAAACGCTGGTTGCTTCCTCTGCCTACACATTTACCAGCAGGCACAAGAAGTGGCCACTCTAGCGAGACAAAAGAACGTCTGGTTACAATAGTAATTGGTTGAGATTCTCCGCGATGCTCTGAGAGCATGGATTGTGGAATTATTTCAACTTGAAGAATAAAAAGCGACATGCAACTAATGTCAATTCCAACAGAGTACGTAGCTCTCTCGTGAGAAAAAGAAGGCTCGCAAGATAATTTTCCAAGGCCATCTTATTAACACGTTGGCCGCGATGTGCGCCATATTGGTACAAGCAATCATCTAACCTAACACTACGTAACTTAAGCACTAACACATATGAATACAAATTTTTAAGTTTTCATAAAATTTGTGTTCATTANTGAAAACAAAATCCCTAATTTTTACATTCACAACTGAGATATTTGTGGACATGAAATTTTACCTGTATGGAGAAATCGCAGCCAACGTGTTAAAGAAAACCTAAAAATAAGCTGAAAACATAATTTACATTGAACGCGAGCTTCAGTTTTCAAACGAACGTCTTCTACAAGATGAGCATAAGCGAAGTAAATGCGTCTATGTGATTCTTTGAGGTACAAGTCTTCAATTTTACGTAAATTTGAATTTACCTTTTTGGTTTGTGCTAAGAAAATTTTCAAGGTAAATGAGACAGTTTTGTGCCGATGAAGAGCAATGCTGCATTGGCCGTGCGAGAGTAGTGGATCCACGATACTGTTTTCACATTTTAATGTACCAGTTTACTAAAAACATAAACGTATTTTGGACTTGATCACCACCGAGAAACCCATACACAATACCTTCGCTTATGCTTTGCAAAAGTACACTGATGCCTTCCACAGGCCTCTTACACCCATGCCCGATTATTCTCTACGCGTCGTTTCACAATGTGATTGTGCAGCAATTCATGAAGTAACGTGTATCAGTTAATTATGCAGAAAAAATAAAAGGCACGCAGCATCACAGTTGAATAGACTGCAGGGAATCGAAGAAAGTATGAGATGAATTCGCACCTAGATAGCTGTATGTTAAAGGACGTGTGTCAGTTGCACATGCATCACCAAGCAAAGAACCGCAGAACATTTCAAAATGCATGAGCAGATGAACTGTCCTTCGTCAGTGTAAGTTTGAATCAAAATCAATTTCCGCAGGTCAGTTTCAATCAGCACAGTAAACGAAAGTTTCTGCGGATGTACGCATTCTGTAATGAAGGCAGCGCAGCACGTCGGAGTAGTCTGCAGCAGACCAAACTTTGTCCTCATACGCATGTCACGCAAGACGTCACAGCACACCTTCGCGCGGGATGCACGTCGAGCTGAGAGTTTAGACGCCGTTCGTATTATTGCCCGTAACATACTGATACGTATCAGGTAAAGTACAGGTTTTTGCTACAAATGAGTCATTTAATGGCAAGCCTTCAGTTCCAATTTACTCAAAAGCCCCTACTCGATAATTTGAGAATTTGAAAAATGCCTGTAAGTAGCTCTAAAGCATAAAATCGAGAGAAAATACAGTAAACTAAAGTAAAACATTAGCAAATGAGGTGCAAGTGTGTCGGAGCATGATTCCCTGGCCACACCCACAACTGGGAGAAGAATAGCAGGCTAAGGATTGGCGAGACCTTCCTCGCTATAAAAATCCATTAGAGACTCCTGTTACAAGCGTTCGCGATTCTGCGGTGGGAAGCTCCGAGAAGGGAAAAGTTTCCAATCACCAGGGGGACTCAAGAGGTGAAACGCCGTTAACGAACTTCCAGAGAGAACAGGGGTATTCCTCTTTCAGATAAAAAGTGAGAATTCCTCAAATTTTCTGAAAGCCAATTTATTCCACTCCACACACTTTCTTTTTTTTAAGGAGACTACTCGTGCCGGGTAGAATCTTATGTCGTCGCTACCACGTGACGAAACTCCGCCGTCTCTGGAGTCTTCGGTCGGCTGCGCTGGCGTTTATACCATAATTTTTGGGAAGCTTAGGTGACTTACTAAACAAGTTTACATCCCAATGAAGTCACTAAGTCTTCCGTAGTCCACTTGAACAATCGATGAACAGAAAAAGAAGAATGAATTTTAAGCGTGCTGCCCGACTCTGCCAGGTGCAGCCACCACGTTCCCTGTGCGTCCATTTCTGCTGTCATTCTCGCCTCAACTGCTGAAATCAGCTCTGAAGCGTCGAACGAATTGCTTTAAAAGGTTCCACGGTAAATTTTACTGCCGTGTTATACAAAGTACGTCACCCGCAACTGACACAGAAGAAGGAAAAATTTTTAATTTCAAACTACGCACTAGAGTCTAGAGAGCAACAAAGCAAATCTTTGAACAGTTTTTTATTTAACAGGAGTGAATCTCGGGTTCAGTCGAAGCAAGCTCGTCATCTAGTGAGGCGCTGTCACTTGTCGCCATCACTGTCGTCTGCCGCCGTCCAGGACCCTTGCGAGGCGTTGCACCAACATTCAGATAAGCTTTCGGTAACGTCTCATCAATGTAGGGTGTACGACGAGCACTTCACGTTCGCCGGGTTCATTTGAAATGGCGAGATCAATGTGAGGCTTGCAGTAGACAGGCAATTTTTGTCATTTTTCGGTTCACGTGATTGTTGTAACGTCACCGAGAACACGATGAATATTTATTTCATGAATGAATCATGCATCACTCTATACCAGACTCCCAAGCTAAAAAAAATATCACCAAGGCTCTGTGTGACTTACTTCATTCGTCGATTCTTATGGGTCATTTAATATTTTCGTACTAAAAGCCACCAACATCGCTTTTGTTATGAATTTGTAAACTGAACGTCACTGTCGTTGAGAAAATGAGCGAAGTAGAAATAGAGAACCCTATTTTCCGGTGCATTCGTGTACTTCAAATGTATTGACAATACTTACGAACACAGAAATTTGAAGATCTCTCGAAAAATCTTGAGCAGTGGCATTTAGAGTGAAAAAATTCAACTTTTTTCATTTTTTTTCCTGCCTAGGTTTCCTTTTTCTTCAAACTCGCCTTAGCTTTTTCTTGATAATTTCATGATATTTATGATGGTTCATTTAAACACACTGCAAATTTTAGCTGCCTCAAAAGTGAGATACGTATACCCAAAACCATCTTTGCAGGGCAATGGGTGGTCTTAGATCAGTCAAGTACAGTTCGAATTCAATGCAACGATGGAACAGCACAAATGGCATTACCTCCACTCTGATGTAAGTAGCGAAACCAAGAAGCCGCTGTGCTAAGAGCCAAATTTTCTCGCTGAAAACATCCAGGTTGACGATGCAAGTAATCGAGCCTAAGAAAAGTGCTCCGTGGGACGCGTTGCATAAGGTACGTATACGCCACAGCGGAGAGCATGAAATAGAAAACTACGTACTTTTCCCAACTTCATGTTAACAAGGCAAAAATATTGTAGAATAAATCCCACTCGTCATCCATGAAGCTCACAGGTACCTGAACCGTGTGGAAGAAAATGTCAAGGGCAAGAACATCGACAAGGACAAGTGTCCTGCGGGACATCGAGAGCCATCGACAGTGCTGACGTCGTAGAAACGGTCGCAGAGATGGCCGCCTCTGGTCGGTGTGGCTCGTCTAGATCGTCTATTTTCGACTAAGTTTTAACTGATGGACTTGAATTTCAGAACGGGAGGATGATCAAATAGCCATTACTGAATCAGTAGCAGGTGATAAAACTGGACAAAAAGTAACATTTTTCCGACTGGCGTGTTTTAAATGTATTCAATAAATAGCTTGTAGATTCCTTAACTTTCAAGGAATTTTTCTCTGAACAGGTATATTCTGGAATACGTGTGCTGTGCAGCAGGGGCTCTCTGGAGCAACCCAATTTTGGAACACGTGTGTTTTCTTCAAAGTATTCTGAGTGTTCTGTTCTCGTCCTCTTATGACCACAGAACTCTAACCACAGCCTCAAGAATAAAGATTCTACCATTTATCAGAGCTCTATTGCAATAACTTCTCAGTATTATCATCGTGAGTTCACAACATAAAAGAATCGAAAAAAGACCCAAGATCGCAATAACGCAGAAGCAGAACGATCTGTTCAAAGATCATCGAGATCTGTCGGGGTCCCCATCCCCAGATCAGCAGATAGATCTATCTCTGTCGAGATAAAATCCTCCTCCAATGAAGACAAGGAAATAAAGTGAGTGTTATCTTAATCAAGACTGGCTTAGAAGTAATAGAACGTTGATCGCATCCAACAGAACTCCAGCATGATTCAATAGCACTGACGCAATATTGCCTCATCTTGCGAGTACAGCAGGGCTCATTAATAAGTTGGTATGAGGAGTTCATTCGATGGATATACCGTATGATTTTCTTCCCAGCAACAACCGAGGCATCAGCCATAGGTGATTCTGATCTGAACAAGAAAATGAACGATTGATAAACAAATAGGAAAAAATAAATTAATTGAAATTTGCACAAATGCAACAAAGCTTAGCGTGGGAGTCGAGCGACACTGTAATTACTGATGCTGCTAACCAACATTAGAAATCCTGTCTATGAGCATGTAAAAAAAACGTAGAAACTTAGTTTTACTAGTTGCTGAACAACTGCTTCGACCTTCTTGTGGAAGTTTGAAAGTAGAACCCTGGTTAATTCTGAAAGATGTCATAAGTTCAAACTTTCTTCTAATTGAAAATGGAAATAGATTGTTCAATTCCAATCCAGCCACCAAATTACAGACAATGTTAAACAGTCTGTTTTAGTTTAACTCTAAATGCACTGAATTAACATTCTTTAATAATTATATATATAATCGGTGAAAAAATCTGTACAAGGCTACAAAAAGTGGCTATACACACGCCATAACTCGTCAGCTTAGACGCGAGGCAATTTGATATGAACAAATTCATACAAAGTGGTAAATGGAACACCAATTCGATAACTCAAAGCAAAACGTTCGTCACATAATGACGAAAATTCAATGTACCCAAATTACCAATCCGGAATGCATTAATCCGGAAGGGATTTTGCCATCGCAAAAAAAAATAATCCACCGGAATTATAATTCATTATGGTTTCTCCGATCAACTGAAATTGCGTCATAAAATAGATCTGTAAATTCAAAAATAATCCAAAAACCCAAAGAGAAAACTATTCGAATGATATATTCAAACTGAAGAAAATATTAATTGATATTCAAGAGCGAATGTCCAAATTTCGCCAAAGACCTAGCAGAAAAATTTTAACAATGGCGGTCTCGATCTTTCAAAGCGACAAAATATTAGCAATGCACTGTGCACCAATTTATTATCGAGGTTTCTTATATTCTAAAAATCATACATAAAATTCATATAAAATTTCCACACCACGTCGGCACTAATAACATACGCAATCAGAGAAATATTTGGATGAAATTGCCAAATTATTAGAGGTTTAATAAAGCTCACAAAATTTAGCAAACAAAACGTGTATTAATGATGCATATGAATGTTTATGCACTGAAGAAGATAATAAGATAAACAAATAGGTAATTAAAATACAAACCAAGGTACAGTTTTAAACAAATAATGTACTGTCCCCGTTTAAAAATGACTTTGGTAAATCGTCGATCCATTGAATTTTCTGATTTTCGGATGTTACCTGCTGCAACACCACGAGATATTTCAAGAAGTACTTCCACAATTCATCCTTGTTCTTGAATTGGCGTCCGTTGGCGTAAAGTCTTTGCTTCATGATTATCCACAGGTTCTCAATCTGGTTTATATCCGAAGAATTTGCTCGCCACTTCATTTTCTGAAGTCCATTGCAGCCTAATTGTTGAAGATACCCAGTGGACTCACGTGTAGCATGTGAGGAAGCATTATCTCGCATAAACACAAAAGTCTCTGTAAAGGTAGCTCATTGCCTTTTCAACTACGGTTCAAGATGTTCCTTCAGAAACCCTATAAAAGTATCAACAGTCATTTTGACGCCATCTGGTACTCTCTATGGGTTGACTCATGTTCCTCCAGTAATACCAGCCCAGTTCATTACGCCGCCACCACCATTTAAGCGTCTCAAATGTTGATGAAGATTCTGTCCGGTCATTCCCCAACCTTTGCACCATCCATGTGGGCCATCAAATGCTCCACGAGATTCGTCTGTGAATAAAATTTTAGAAAAATAAACCTTCAGATTATCCTCGGCCCATTTCAATCTATTTTGAATATAAGTTCTCGTTAACGGAGGTTTTGTGACTGATGACACGGGACTTGCTATACACCTCAGATACCGACATCGAATACTTAAACACATTGTATTCCCCAATGCGACCAGAAAGTTGTTGACTAGTAGGTTCAAGGGTCTTAGTCGCCTCTCGTTTAATTCGCAACGTCCACGCCGTGATATAACGCTAGACTTGCCTTTATCTGCCCTTTGGCGCACTGTTGTAAGGCTTCTTCACTGTTTAGTGATACCTTCTTATAATTTTGAAAATTACCAGGATAGTTTTGCGTTTAGAGCGTTCTGAGATAGTTACTTTCTTTTCAGGGTCACTTGAACTACTTTTACAGCCCATCTTCTTGCCAATTTTCTGTCATCTTTCTATTAATTTGACACACTTGTTTACCTTGATAATCACAGAGATAGCGTCAGTCTGTTAACATTACGCCAATCAACACGAAAATTTCTAGCTGCGCATGCCAGTATTGCCAATAATGTGTCAAAACTTTATTTGAATTGGTTGTACGCATTTTGACATATTTAGAAAATGGCTACCTCGACAATAACTGAGCACACAGTGTACAACAGGTTAAGTAGAATCGACTTTATTCTCGTAGAGGTTTGATGCCGAATAGATTTTTCTTTAGCGAGTGATGGAACAAAAGGAAAGCAAGTGTATTTCATTTTAAATTCAACTTCATGTTCTCTCGCCCGCGATCGGTTAAAGCTGACTATGTCATCAGAACTGTCCCTAATACTTAATACCTGATAATTTCAAAGCTTTATATATACTCGTAAAGAAAACTGCCTCATTACAGGCTCCAATCACATGACAGAAGCTTAGAAAAAGCATCAAATTACCCAGCGCTGAGCAAATTCCTCGCTTATTAATCTACAAAAGTACATCAATTCCATAACAAAGCGCAGCAAGAGCACAGCCAAGGCTCAACAAAGACATGAATCTAATAAAAATAAAAGTGCCGATTTGAACACAATGTTTCGTGCAAGAGCTCGACCGCCAGCCTCTCAGAGACGTATAAAAACGATTCTTTTTCCTTCAGACCTTCGAGCCCCGAAATTCAAGACGGAGAACGACAGGAAGCGTTTTAGTGCCGCCCTGAGACGCTCACTAAAGCACGAGCATATCGCTTCGTTCCGAGCAGCGCTGCTCGCCCGGGACACTCGATCGTCTTACGAAGTTCTCGGATACAAACTCACTGGGAGACAGGAGCTGCTTGCATTCAAGATTGACTGAACTTAAGGCGATTACGGGCGAATTTATCTCAGCTCGTTCAGGAATTATTCAAATTTCCTCAAATTCTAGCTGGGTGTTCAGAGATTAAAATGACTTTTAAATCGAAATGCTCGTTATTTTCATAACACTGCAGATTACCGCTCTTACACAATAGAAACAAAAACTATAAAATGCTCAGACTATTGTTTAGAAACTGGAAAAAGAGTAAACCATTGATTAACTCTCCGAATTTGCAATGTTATATATATATATCATCACTGAATTTCAGTCATCATAAAACCTGTAAATACAGGCTAAGGCAAAGACTGATCGCAGAAATGACAATATGAGCCAGATACGTATGGAGTATTGAAGAGATCGTTTATTACCGTCATCCGTCAAGGAAAGCTGTGACCATCACAGAAGAAAAAAAAACGGTAAAAAAAGGATGAAGTGGAGACGCCGCCGGCAGAGTTGAGTTTATTATGTACCAACATTCATTTGACACAAAGGAACAGGGAAGAGAAGCACTTATGAGCTATGGCATTAAAGTCGCAACAATCTCTCGCAAAGTGCACTGTAAGCTCTCAGGGCGGCAGCTGGATGCACAGCTTAGGAATACAACTTGAGGCTGCGGCTAGATGTGCAGCTGAGAAATACAATTTAGTGCAACAGCTAGATGTACACCTAAGAAATACAGGTTGGGGTGGCAGCTGGAAATACAACTGAAAAATAAAACTTTAGGCAGCAGATGGAAATACATCTGAGGAACATGACATCTCTCTAGCCAGTTGGCAAGGATAACAATATTCCCCTGGAAATTCGAAGAAGGCCTTCATATTCTCTGAGGAGCGAGAAGTCCCTGAGATGCACTAAAGAACAAACTGCTTCGCCCACTTCTCTCGAGAGCCCAGCACAGGCCGTGTCTATATCACACCGTAGTGACTTCTACAGGGCGAATAAATGATCGTATAAGCATGCACTAATGTGCTTGCAGATAAGGATATTGTTGACAGATTTTTACAATGATTTTGTGTGCAGAAACTGAGGGTAAAATCGATCTACCTTGTCTATTGATAAAGTTTTACGCTGTAACAACAATTGGCCCTTTCAACTTTATAAAAATAAGTTATACTAGCATCACTAGCAGTAAAAATGCCAGAATACTAGGGAAAGATATCCCAGAAAATATTGGTTCTGTGTGAAAATTCACATGATAAAACGCACCAATAGTTGAAACACGGTTTTCGAAGCTTAGATTCAGCTCAAGCCAATTTTTAATAACGGGTTCCGCCGCCAGGGTTCAAAAAGCGTACCAATACCCTGAAGTTCAGATCACACCTATGGACCACTGAAATCACACTTATAACTAATGACCCAATTCTGGACCTGCTAACTAACATTAGAAATGCTAACTAACATTAGACTGATCTGCTTTCAGAGTTTTTAATATTCACGAGCTTCCATCAAAAGCAGAGTCACGCAGCACAACACTCGGCATTCTCGCTCCTAGACTCCTGGCCAGCTGCACTGGCTGTCCATTCTATGTAGATATCTGGGAGCTTCCTGGGCAAGAAGGACGCGGAAGATAATCCAGCTTCTCACACATAAAATTCAACATCTTCTTCTGTCTCCAGCTATTAACTAAATGTCATAGGAAATTTAGTTCTTCCTGAACAGCATTTTGCTCAATGTACTTCGTTATCCTGCATCATGATGAATCTGACACCCACGTATTTATAAATATTATCTCCTGATAAAATTAACACTGCATATTCTGCCATATTCATAACTGCATTATGCTGAACACGGTACTTATGCGCTTCGCCAATTCACGTCACATATATCATCTTCTGAAAATGTCTGATACCAGAAAGTACTATTAATAACTGTGAATGCCTCTGCAGTAAATTACGATACCCGATGTGGAGTAGGCTGCCCAGCGTGGAAATCTCGACGCAAAAGGCTTGATCACAAGGCCCAGGACTTCAGAGCTCGCGCCATTACCGGCTGTGAAAATCAAGCTGTTTTTCAAGGTGAGTGCCTCGAAGTGAAATTTTATATGCATATTTATTGAGTTACGTCGTAAGAATTTAACGTTTCCACTAATTTTCATCTCATGAAAGAAAACAATTGTAGTTGCAGTCAATAATATATTCACTAATTCCTCACCTACATCCTTATATTTAGGAAAGATTTTGGCCAACCGGCTGAGAGAAGCTTCAGCTAACTTTGAGCTCAAAAAGTTCATTATGAATACTTCTTATATCTTTTCCAAACAAAGTATTTTTTATGGTATATTTCAGTGAAATGATCGTGAAAATCTTTTGGTGCAAGCTTGCATATTCCACGCAGTAGATGGAGTGGAACTAACCAACCATGTTCAATATTTTTTTCTGTGTGAACTTGGTTGAATGTTGTCCAGAGATGTCATGAAGCAGCACAAAATGTCATACTGCCAAGTATGGTATTTTCCGAGAAACATACGTGTATTGCAGCTGCTCACAATTATCGTGCACGTGTAATATCTCATAGCTTTGAAAAAACTAGGTATGAATAATTATGAGTTCATAGCATCATAGAAATAGGATACAATTTTCAACAGATGATTTAGTTCAAGTTATGAAGAACACTCAGTGACTGCTTATGTAAAAATTACCAGATAATGCTCTCTCTGCACTATTAATTTAGGTTCTGATTAAAACACTGCAATGTCGCAAAGCATTGATGCATTTGGCTTATCATAAATTGAAATTCCTCGTAACTTAATCCAATAAAATCTACTTCAATGTCCGCAAATTTAGTAAACATTCAGAACAATGTTTGGGGATCGATATTATCTATCATTACTTCACGTGATTAGCATTAACAATTTATCGTTGATTACTTCATTTATTCACATATCGACCGTAAAAGAAAACACTATAATATTGAATTGAGAAACGAACACTTTATCCTTCAGTGATAAATTGTGCTACCGCTCGGATATTTTAAAATGACGAACACTTCATAAGTCAAGATTATTCTATTGCAAATTAAAAAGGATTATACATTGATCTTGGCTTTTATTAACGTGTTACCTATTAACTCGTCGTGTCACCACAGTTTTGGTATTCATTTAACGAATCAACACCTTTGAAAACCTCTCACGATTTGTGTAGCTCTAACAGAGTTTATTTTGGCGATAACCTGATGAAGTGCACGTAGTCTAGTTCACTCCAGCAATTTAATGAATAAATAAAAAACTCTTATTTTACTTCCTCGGACTACCTGTGATAAAAGATAGTATTCATACGTATGAATGATTCACCCAAGAGTCTACGGCCCCATCGCCAAGCGGAATAATTTGTGCCCGGTCTGACTTTGTTGCTAAATGGACGGCTATTTAAGACCGGAGAACTAGAATGTTCTGAAACTTGGGATAATTTGAGCTGATCCGGTCATCAAGCCCATGCGATCTCGCTCGTACGATCGCTTGCCATTGCATTCATCATTTACCGTAATAACATGAATCCGAGCTCATTTTTCTCTGAAGTTATAGAGTCTGTTCTCCCACTAAGAATAACCTCTGCAGACACGAGAGAAGTTTAAGTTCTAATTTAGGTAATAGAATTGGAATCCTGAGATCAGTTGAATGATTCCAGTCACTGTACTACTTGGTTGCACATACGAGGGTAGGGCATGAAGAGCGCTCAATAACCGTACCTGGAGAAGTAACTCGCATCATTTCTTTTTGTATCATCGCTTCATAGAGCGCCAATTGACCAATTTTCGTGTATCTAAGATACAAATCTATTCATTCGCTTCTAAAAAGTTTAACTGTTTCCATATATTAGTAATCTAAAGAAATGCATGCTCCAGTAACAAAAAAAATTAAGAATTCAATAATAATTCCGCAACTCCCTACTTAGTATGACTGGTATGACCTTACACGCAATTTCCGTACGAATTGTATATTAGATTTATTTCAAACGAATATTATTTGAAATCAATATCGCCGGAGCATAAGAATTCCCGTCACGAAGATAATACGATCAATTTTCGAAGGAAAGACGTCCGCGAACGATCTTCATATTCCGAAATAATTGAGGATCTAACTTAATAAAATTATTTAGCGATCCAAATCTAGTGGCGGGATTTCAGAGACTTGGGTGGAGATTCGAATGGAATTTGGCGCCATCGCCCCGCAATAAACTCCATCCTGTTGACAGCGGCGAGTGTAAAAATAACGAATCAAAGGGACTGTCTCCATTTAAATTGATACAATTCAAATTTTACTTGTCGATTGCAGCCCCGCTATTTTCAAACTGAGTTGGTGATTGGCTCATGATTTCTAAGTAACTTTGCACGTTTAAAATAAATCTAGCCTGGTTTGTGACAGAAGAGAATTGACATGTCTCTCGCTGTACGCCTTGTGCCTCTGAATTTAGGCCAATGTGAATGACGAGTTAGAAAGTATCAAGTTGTAACCGAAGTTCTCTCCAGTTTTTCTATATGAAAAAGTGAAAATCCCGTCAAGAAACTATTTATTTAGTCTTCAACAGAGTCACCATTTTTATTAATAACATCTTCCCATCTTCCTATAAGTTTTCTGATTCCTTCTTCATAGAATTTAGTCAGTTTGGACTCAAAAAAAATAAACTAGCTTCATTTCGACCCCTTCTCTTGAAGTAAGCCTTTCTCCCATCAAATGATTCTGTAAGCTCCTGAAAAGATGAAAATCGGTTGG
>VOMN01012438.1:0-12865 GCA_014899125.1 Orchestia grillus
CCTTCTACTTTCTGGGCTAACGGGACCCTTGCTTATCTACATTTTTGGTACTTGGGTCGTGTGAGGACTGAACTGAAGGGCAATCCTACTGCAAAACGCTAAACGTGGAGAACACCTGCGCCTAACATTAATAATTCCTACAGGATGAATGAAAAGTCACAGAACTTATTCGGACCCACAAACGTCAACATTTAAAAATGCACACTAAGATCGTTTTAAAAATCCGAGTCTGCAATTTTTCTCAATCTAAAAAATTACTTCAAATTGTAAACCAAGGTCGCACTCACGCAGTGTGACCTGCACAGCGACGACACCAGCGCACAGCGTGAGGAGGGCCAGCCATTGCAGCCTGGTCAGCAGGGTGCCCATCATCGCCGTGGCGAACAAGGCTGTCGTCAGGATCTTGAGCTGGTACGTGACCTGCAACGGGGAGGTCGACTTCAGAGGGTGTGTGCCTCTTGTGCGGTCAGCGAGCTCGTAGTGCACTGTTCACGGGCTCTAAAAGACACTGCTAGATCTATACAAATGCACTCTGCTAGATCTATACAAATGCACTCTGCTAGATCTATACAACTGTACTCTACTAGATCTATACAAATGCACTCTACTTGATCTATACAAATGCACTCTACTAGATCTATACAAATGCACTCTGCTAGATCTATACAAATGCACTCTACTAGATCTATACAAATGGACTCTACTAGATCTAAACAAATTCACTCTGCCTCAGTCTGCAGGGTGTCACAAAGAAGTGTCGCATTTGTTAAATCGTTTATTATTAAGTGTTGGTTTTCAGTATCACGTCATTTGCTACTAATGTTTAAGACGAATAACATCAACGTACTTATCTGTTTCTTGTTTTTATTTGTCACTAGCCGATATAAAAGTTTAGATTTCACTGCTTATTTTTCCTTTTCTCATTTTTCATTTACTTGGGATACACGAAACTTTCACTGTAGTCATTTCTCAGCGAATCTTAAAAAGATATGCATACGTGTTACATTAAAGCTATTCCGTAAAGTTTACTAATTATTATTATTGTGATTATTATCCGTGAAAAGCTCCCTAGCGAGCGGAATGCGGTCCCAAGAGTGCGCAAAGAAGGGATCATTTAGTATGAACTATGGAGAACGGGCTATGCACGAGGCGTGCCCTCACACATGGTGCGCACAGAAAAACCAGTTAAGAATGAAGAGAACGAAAAAACAAAAAGGGGATAGCTAAGGAGTGAAAATTGAAAGAAGTAAAGTGGGCACGACTGAGAGAGGTCCCGAAAGCCTATCTATAGCTGAGGTAAAATAACAGTGCCCCCTCGGGCCCTGGCCGTCAGTAGTGACGTAGACTTCTCACCTGTTAATACAACTCAACAACAGACTCTGTGGGTCACGCAAGGTCTACTCTTCAAATAAATCCATCAAGAAGTTTTGTATATAGGAGAAAACGTTAACGCCAAGCCGTGCAGCAAATTCATTCTGGACATTTGAACCTCTAATCTTGCCGCTTCTGCATTGCCTTTCAATGTTTCAATGCCTGAACTTGAAAACAGCTGCACTTTAGGTAGCTGACAATGTCGTTTTAGTACGTGCAAAAAAGAGAAATTTATTTTCTGGAGTGAGTGCTCGTCTAACATACAAAACTTATATGACAACTAGAGAGAAAGATCACCTTGATCACCTGGTACATATCAGAGAGATCCAATGGTACACATCAGAGAGAGGTTGCGTGGTACACATTAAATACACATCAGAGAGATCACCTGGTACACATCAGAGAGATCACCTGGTACACATCAGAGAGATCACCTCGTAGACATCAGAGAGATCACCTGGTACACATCAGAGAAAGGTCACCTAGTACACATCAGATACACATCAGAGAGGTCACCTGGTACGTCGTAGCATCCAAGTAGCTGGCAGCCAGGTAGAGGAGGTTGTTCTGCACGAGGTACACGAAGGCTGGCACGGCCACGCGCGCAGTGCCGGCCTTGTCCTGCCACACCTGAGCACGCAGGGCCGACACGCCGNAATTATTTATTTTACCATTGATCTATTTACACATAAATTCTTGCAAAGTATATAAGACCTACTGAACAGGCTTAGGAAGCCTCCACATCGTTAGAAATTTTTATCGGGAATCTTGTGAAAATTTCTCGTTAGTAGAACTGTTGGGAGTGCAACGCTTGATAATATGATGTTTTTGTGAGGCTGTTTTTGTAATACTTGTTGAATGGGCACTGAATTTTTGGCTACAGCGGAGAATAATATCTTGGTAGTAAAATTTAAAAATTCTAGAAATAAATTAAAGATGACGCTCAATGTAAGTTCATTGTCTGAAAGTTAACTGTCTTGCAAGCTTGAACTGTCTTTTGAAACGAGTTCAATATTTTTTTCAGGAAAAAATATTACCGAACGATAAATGCATTAAATATTCTCATCGTGTTTAAAATTATTTATATAAATTGAAAGCTAACCCTTCATCTGCACCCCTCAATGTATCATTATAAGGCCTCTCCTGTGGCAGACAATACTTCTACAACAACCCTCCCCCCCCCCAGTGACTACTACCACCTACTGCACAAGGCCCCCAGTGATTACTACCACCTACTGCACAAGGCCCCCAGTGACTACTACCACCTACTGCACAAGGCCCCCAGTGACTACTACCACTTACTGCACAAGACCCCCAGTGATTACTACCATTTACTGCTCAAGGCCCCCAGTGACTACTGCCACTTACTGCAAAAGGGCGGTTCGTGATCATCACCAGAGCTAAGGCAGCGACCAGCTTGCAGACCTCGGCCATCAACACAGCTGTCGATAAAAATAAAATCAACGAATGCAACTGTACAAAATTCGATGATCTGTAGTAATTATGTTCTTTAGAGTCAATTTATGGCTGGATTCAAAGCAAAACTCATATAGCGTGCTGCTTCCGGTCCTTAAAATTTCTCTATGGTTTTAAATACCGCGCGTGCCGATCCTAATTCGTGCCAGGATACTTTCTTAATCATTAACTCCTTAACGTACTATTACGAGATATCTCGTGGACGTGAATGTTGCATTCACACGGTCACTGTCGGTAACACCGACCGTGTGAATGCACCGCCGGCCTTCTCGGGGTAATACGTTAAGGGGTTAAGGGAAGTTATGATTATAATCACGTAATTGTCTATTAATTCTTCAGACTTGTTCTTGTGAATGCACAATATTTATGAGCCATAATTTCCATATTTTAGCTGCCACCAGGGACTTCTGCCTCAATTTAAAACGTATATGCAGATACTATCGAAATTTTCATCAAGTGAATTAGCATTCATTAGTCATAGCAGGTTGTCTCAACTCTAAATTATTCTCAGCTTTATCTTGTCCAAAGTTGCAACTGGTGAGGCGCATCAGTTTCTGAAATGGATCCAAGCTATCTCTAAATTCTCACAAGACTCTTTTTTGAATGGCCTTCCTAATTAATAAATGAAGGTTAAATAACGTCGAGTTGGGGCTGAGTTTTCTATAAAGAAACACCTAAAAAAGAATTCGAAAAAGTACGTACACAAACCGATGCTCAGTTTGTAAAAGATCTGTGGAGACTGGAGCCTCAAATCTCAAAGGCTGTTTTCTTCATGTTGTGAGCGGGGCCTCCGAAGTTCCTTCCTCCCCAAGTGGGAAGTCTTGCGATATTTTCACGTCAGCAAGAACACAGAGTGCATCACCCGACAGCAGTAATTGAATTCAAGGAAACATGATAAACGATGGATCTCTTTAGTTATTCCAATCTTCAACTCTTCTAAGTCGAAACATTTGTAAGGTCCATGAGGGCTGTGGAGTCCTACGCGTCCGCACGCAGCATATCGCAAGGCAAAGCGCGCATTATTTTCAGTAAAGAAATGAGTTTTCAAAACGTTGCCGTGATACCGTGATACTCCACAGAAATCCTAAGAGGAAGTCCATTTGTTCCTGAACCAGGTAGGTAAAAATAACCCATTTCGCACCTGCCCCAAAGTCATTGCTTGAACATGATATTCCAACTTAAATTACTTATTTACTTCGAAACAGATCTTTACATATTTCTATTGCTATGATATTCTTGGGTGTATTAGGACATTCAAAAGACAATAACGGTACGTGGTATGACAATATATCATCTACAGACTTTTTAGGCGATATTAACTGGCTGAGAATGGCTAGGCAAACGGGTCTGGCAGTAACTTATAATTCACAAGCCTAGAAATACCAAACATGCCCAAGTTTTAATAACCTGACCGACTTTCACACATACACAAGAAGGGGAACTGGCGCTCTTGGTCGAAAAATGCTTAATTCGAGAAGCTCTTAGTTGCACATTTGTGATTTAAGTGAGTAAGATTAACAACAATTCGGCCTGAGAAAGACCAGCCCGTAGCTTTTATGGAGTCAAAGACAGTCGACCGTCGCAAAATTTGCTCAAGTTTTTCGCACTTCCTAGCTGTCTCTAGAGTCTAGTCAGTCGAAATATGTTTACTCCGTGATCGCCGCGATGACCAGCGATGAATTATCGCCACGATGACCAGAGATTAATTATCGCCACGATGACCAGTGATGAATTATCTCCACGATGACCAGCGATTAATTATCGCCACGATGACCAGTGATGTATTATCGCCACGATGACCAGCGATTAATTCTATTTCGTACATACGTTCGATTCTCAAGTAACGACTTGCGAGCGATGTTCAAGTCATGAGAAAATGATGAGATTATTTTGAACACAAACCTGTTACGTTTATTGTGAGTAATTCGTGATTATTTCGGACATAAATAAGTTTCATAATGTCTGTATAAGAGTTACAACATCGGCATAAATTGCATTAATTTCGTTATTTGTAATGATTGCTTAGTCTGAGAATGATCTATACTTAGAATATCTTAAATTTAGCCCTTTTAGAAGCTGTGGGTGAATCTTTAAAATTTCCAGCAAGCACGGCGGTCGGACAGCTCACTTGAAAACTTGAAATAAAATTAAGGAGCTGAGTTGCCCCAGTGTCGGATGGTAAATTGCCCTTTTCTTGTCCTTAATGAATACATAGCTCCTGCAGGTAGACTCTGTATGGTGTCCACGCACCTAGGATTAATTTAGCTTCTCACCTGACAACGCAGGGCAACACAGGAAAAAGGGAACTTTTGAAATGGTAATGGCAGCCTACTGGATTTACAGCACCTAATTTCCAAACATTGATAATTTGGATTACTGTATTACTGTCGTTTGAAATATAAGTTGTAGTGGTTCAACTGGTGTCAATAAAGTTTTGTTGCTGGATTTTTCTATTTCCATTCAGTTTTTCAAAATTTCCCGTTCTCATGTGTCACCCCGTACAACTCACCAACAGCAGCCCCACCAGGTCAGAGGCCGCTTAGAAATAAACAGGCGTCCACCGCATAGAGCGCTAGATCAATTCACTCGAACATCAGTTCTATCTTCTTATTTGCTTCTTACAACACGTTTTATTTCCATCTTATGACACTAGTTTTTCCGTGTTATTTAGTACTCGATGTAGTTACTATCTATGCGGAGGATGACTATAGAGTGGGTGGCTGCTTCACCGATCTAGCGCTCTATGTGGGGGGAGGGCAATAGAGCGGTTGTCAGCTGGATCCGATCAAGTGCTCTACGCGGGGATGCTGTGGTGTGAATGAAAGAGCTTACTTTTGCTCCGAGAATTTTTTTCTCCTTACTAAAAAGAGCAGCGCAAGACTTTGTCAGGCCATCAAGCGTCACATCTCAGTGCCTCACACGCCAGTTGCTCCGCGCCAGCGTTCGTCAATGGCGTCAAAATGAAACTGGAAGGAGAAACATATCACCTAGAGAATTAAATAAACAGTTTACCTGTGGAAGAGATGAACACGTCTGCCTTGCGAGCCCTGGCGTAGCTCATACTCAGTGCCCAGGTCGCGTTAACAAACGTAAGGCATGAGAGGCACATGAACTTGGTGGTCCAGCCGCCCCCGCCCTCTGAGGTGCCCATCCTGCGGCAGAGCGGCTGGTAGGAAGCAAGCGGGTGAGTTCTGTGAAACTGGACGGGTGGGAATGTCGTGAAGGAAAACTGTAAGTTTATTCCTCTATATAATGATAGGGGAGTGCCAACTGGTGGGAATGTCATGAAGGGAAACTGTAAGTTTATTCCTCTATTTAATAATAGGGGAGTGCCAACTGGTGGGAATGTCATGAAGGGAAACTGTAAATTTATTCCTCTATATAATAATAGGGGAGTGCCACGTGGTGGGAATGTCATGAAGTGGAACTGTAAATTTGTACTGTTAGAAAAGAAGCCGTGTCAGACAGAGCGTCAATCCGTCCGTCCTTCCGTGCGTCCGTCACACCTCGTTATGTTCTATACTATATGATAATAATAGATATATAAGGAAAAATGAAACCAAGGAGCAAATGAAAAACATTTTCCTTTCGTGATGCGTTTGATTTAGACAAAAATTGTCTTCTGGCAAATTCCATCTAAATTTTAACTGTCAAGATGACTCAAGTACGAAAATTTGTAAACTGGATAAGGAATACAATTACTTGGTCCGCTTCGCCAAAGGAAGATCAATCTGCGAAACAATATGATAAAATGATACGATATGATAAAAAAGATGATAATGCACTATAATTTACTTTTCAAGATTGAAAAACTTCTTCTGAGGGAAGTAATCACTTTTTGTAAGCATTCGATTTGTGAGGTACAACCGGTTTTCAAGGGAACAATATTCCGAAAACAGCAGCAGCTCTTCTGAAAAACTCAATTGATTTTAAGAATAAACCATCTAAATCCAGTCACTTTTGTCAGGAAGCCTACACTAGTAAATAAATCATTTTCTCAAAAGATCTCCAATTCGTCCTTCTGAATGTAACCAGGGAATTCAATATTTCAAGAGATTTTTTTATGTCTGTGCTATTTATTTGCGCACTGAAGGAATTAAGAAGGGAAAAATTCCAGGGTCCAGATTCTCGGGTCCGTATTCTCCATCGAGGAGAAGGCTGATTCTGTATCAGTGATACAGAAAATGGCATTATTTCGTATGAGATTTTCCGTCATCTGTGACGGCCCGGCATTGACTTTTAAAAACAGCAGAGTTGCAGGGAAGCTACTTCGTTTATAACATTATGGTTAACTAAGATCTGTTTGTATCTTTAAGAATAATTGATGAACTTCTTGTGGCGATATATTTATGCACCCGATGTTTCGAGTTGCTGCACACAACTCGTTATCGAGGGAACTGCTGTTTGCATCTGGGTTGCGTAAAATTTAGGTGAAATGTTTTTTAGCTCAAAAAACATTTTAGCGGATTGAATAATTTGATTAAAATTGTTTAAGAGACGTGACTTTCTCGTCACTCAGATAACAAGGGCAGCACAAGGGCCCGAAAGTGTTGGAGTCGCTCTACACGAAGGCACGGCGTGAAAATGCCCCCAACCGCTCCTTGATGCTCCGCCTCAAAATTTCCCGATAGGAAGAAAAGTTCTAAATTAATTGGCGCCTTTGTATCTGTGATACGAGCTTTGAGGTGATGAGTCTTGGGATATTATCTGCTGTTGGTAATTTCGCTTGCTCTCAATGGAGGCCAACATGACTTTGATTGAAAGCTCGGTACTTTTATAAATGTAAATCTCAAAGGAAATTTAAAATTAAATTTCCTATCAATCATGGAACCTGAGAATCATTCAACTTTTGCACATATACTATTTGGAAAAATGGTAAATTACGTATTCCGTTCACTTCATTTCTGGAGGGGAGTTAAAATTGTGACTTGATCGATTAGTAGCAAAAAACATTTGCGAAACAAGGAATGCTAAATTTAAATTTTCCCTGAGATTTGGCAGTATTGAATGGGAAAATATCCTAATAAAAGCTCGTGTTGTTGTACAAGGACATTTTTTGTTATGCAAAACTGCTCGACCTTAGTAAATAATTCCATTTTGAATGCATATAGTAAACGGAAAAAGAATTGCTCCCACTCTCCAACCAAACACCGCCTGAGATTTACCTACATCTCGACAGATCAGGTCAGCTGCCTGAACTTTCTTGACGGCTGCTTGGTATCATTAAAAGATTCCATACACCTGACGGTTCTCCGCCACCAAGCCAATTGGGAGCGTTTAGTGACGTAGGGTTGATTTCTGACTGCAGTATCACAAGCCTTGTACTTGTACGCTGAATACACTGTTGTTATGCTGGGTAAAATACTGATGTTATTGCAGGGATGGTTGGAAACATCAACTAGGATTTTTCTTTAATTAACCCAAGCTTTCACACGCTTAAGCAGCGCGCGTTTTCAAGGGAACAAAACGACGAAAATTTTGGACGTAAACACCCGTGAACAGGTTACGCCGACAGAAAAAGAACAATTTCACTAAGGTGAATATTAATCGAAAACGGGAGCATAATGTGAGAAGTAAATCTCAGAATGAAGAAAGAATGTTTTTAACTATAATTTTGCAAAAATTAATTTCACCTTTGGCTCAAGTATTTCCGGAAATTATAGTGACCTGGTCGTGGGGGCCTGCCGAGGGTGGCAGTGGGGGCTGGTCGTGGGGGCCTGCCGAGGGCGTCGAGGCCTCACGGAAGCGATGAATCGGGTATTCGTTTTCTTCTAGGTCTTGAATGATTCATTATTTTTTAGTGGCAATTGTACTTCTGCTACATACTTCATTTATTCTATCTGTCAAACTTTAGATGACGGCTCTTTCGCGACGTGCTTTTGTGTGCTGGTAAATTTTAAATCATTTCTTTCATTGGTTGGCTTTCGGTAGATTGAAAATTCCAGGGATCCATTCGGGCTGGTAGTTCATCAGATCCAAATAGGGTAACTTTCTATTTTTTCTGCAGTAATTAACATATTTTCATTGTTAAAATTTAGTTAAATTAAAAACATTACACTTGGTATTTCGTGGCAATGTTTTACGACGTCATCCACGTAGCGCTGCCATACCCCTGGTTTGTTTTGGTGGACTTTCAGAAGCCCATTTTTGTATCGCCTACACGGCTACCTCCGCTGGCACCGCTGGAATGGCAGGACCCATCGCAGTTCCTCACCTTCATTCCAATGATTGGCCAGACCTTTGGAAGGAGGCAGCTGAGAGGCGCTGGCGGAGCTGCTTGATCACGTCACAGATCCGTAGGGATGTGTGTGCCAGTCGTACTTTCTCCTCATTTGTAATAATTTTTTCCCTTGAGAATGCCTACTGCGTAAGCGTGCGAAAGCTTGGGCAAATAAATGAAAAAAAACCTGGTTGATGTTTTCAACAATCCTGCAAGATGGATTCTGGGCACCTCCTAATTTGACAAATTAGCTACTGGTGTTTCGCTTATTTCAAATTCGGGAGAACAACAGCTTCACTTCCCAGAGTCAATGAAGTTCACGGTCGCAGCTAGCTGGGACTACTCGTCTCCTTACACAGGGAACACACTAAAGAGTAGCCTCTGGTAGCCATGATACGAAATAAATAAGACTATCAAGACTTAGTGTAGTCTTAGCTGCGAGTATCTTATTTAGTGGCTGAAATACTCACTTAGCAGCTGAGACACTTATTTAGTACCTTAGCTACCAGAGCTAGAAGGGGCTACGTTTATAGTAAACGCCCTGCAGATTTGAATTACGTCACGTGTTCACACCGCCACACCACTCAGGTTTGAGCGTACATTTGCTCGCGACACTTCCTCTTACCTCGAAATTCTCGGCACTTTTTCCTGTTATTGATGCACCAAAAACAGGTTTAACTGAGCTATGTTTCTGTAGAGTTTGTCGAAGAAAGTTTACATACTTCAATGAGGATAATACTCATGAGGCGAGAGCTCACTCCTGATAACACAAGAAGATAAATGAGTAGCAGTAAAATTATGAGAGCTGTTTCTTGTTCACCCTTCAATACGAGCTTCATGTATTATGTATTTTGTTTCCGTTTCGTTAGGCACAAAAATATATTGCATGCGTTCATGTTTCAAATGATAAATAATTATAATTAACCCCGTATTTAAACCTCAGGAAATTGGCAAATTAGTCAATTTAACGTCAGATACACCCACTGGATGTTACAGATTAGAAGTCCTTTTTTCACATGCTAGATACCTGCACTGATCTCTCTTTATTTACTGCGCTACGTGCACCTTCTCCAAAGATAGAGGGTGTCTCCCAAAGATGCACACCCCCGACTAGAATATCGATAATACGCCTAGTATTTAAGCCGATTTGAGCTCGCTTGGTCTAGTTAAACGCGCACCTCAGCCAGTATCCATGATACCTTATTTTCGTCAGTCACTTCGCCTTAAATAATATTAAGCGAGTAATTGATGCTTTAATTAGAGGGAGATGCGTATTTCTCTGAGACACCCTGGATAACACAGGAAGGCGTTGGACACCTGACCTTTACATATCAATAAAAAGAAGGCGAGAAATAAGGTCATAAATGAGGTAGGGAATGAATAAATCCAGCAGGTTATGAAAAATCATATAAGATAGAAATTAGTCCATGAACATTTGAATGCGCACAAAAAATGTATGCATTCTTTCTCACGATCATGATTCATATTTTTAAAAGGCAAAATGACGAGGGATATGCAACGTGTATATACCGTTGAACACTTTGCATGCAGTTCTTGAAGCAGAACTTTGGAACAACTTGTAAGTAAGCCTTCAAGGTAGCGAGGTGTGTTACCGCCAGAGTCGCGTGAGATAAGATATGGCACGAAATTCACAACTAGAGACGTGTTTTTCATGAGCGATGTTTACTAATAATCTATTCTTTATATAATGATACGCCAGGTTTATGCATGTATATTTTCATACGTGCAGCCACTCGTTTACGCACTGAAGGAATCAGCTAAGAGAAAGTTCACGAGTCTAGATTCTCGGGTCCCTATTCCTCATCAGCGAGACCGTGTCAGAGAAGGCAGTCCGTATCAGTGGTACAGAATATTACCTTATTTCACTCGAGATTTAGCATCATTTTTGACGGCACATGCATACCAGTAGTAAACTGATGAAAAATATACTCAAAAAATCTGTGGCAGTGCACATAAAAATACATATACAGGATGCCGCGAAGGGTCCAGACTCGTTTGTTGATTTAATAAAAGTGAAAGAATATAATAATTGAACGGAAGTATTTTAAGTTTCTAAATGTATACGTCATGCAAATTTGTATATTTTGTCTCGAATTAAGAAGTATGTGTGTTCATTTTACTACACACCGTGTACATCTAAATGTGGATTTCTTCTGATTTGAAAGTTTTGGAAGAGTACCATACATTTTGACACCAAAATTCTAACAACTGACGTATTCCAGAGGACAAGCTTCCAGAAGCTTGTCCTCGCATTCTCCAATCTATGTATCTATTTATCTATCTATCTAGTCTATCTATCTATATAATACTAAAACTCTGGTCGTCTTGCTAGCTTGCTTGAAACCGTGCACACGTTTCTCTGTCGGATCTGAGATATTCAAAATTTATACTCTACGTTTAATCCCGTATTGTGGATACCGACTTGACTGCATAGGATATATATTTCTGGATAAAAATTTTATTTGACCCAACGGGTCACGTGTCGTCTAGTAATTTATAAGATTATCATATGGAAGTTTTTCTGTTTTGGTAAACAGGATACTGCTTTCATGTTGATAGGTCCCGGGTTTGTAAATTTCACTGCTAATGACAAGTAGTGTTTGCCTGCACCAAAGCGTGGGAGGAATAAATTTCAGCTCAGAATATTCCTTAAAAACGCCCCCTTCATCATGGAACCTGAGTGTCATATATTTTGACAGATTCATAGTCAGGTGTAGTAGAAGTGCGCTAGGGACGGCCAAGTCACCACAAAGCTCACTCGTAACGAAGCGTTATCTCAGATGACTGGACGATACACGATGAAAAAACGAAGCTACTTTTCTTCATACTTCCACTCAATTCTAAATTTAAAATACAAAACAGACACGAACGATGTTCCGCCACGTAATGAAATTTGTCCGCGAAGTGAAAACGTCTTTGTCCGATCCATACCTTCAGTTCAGGTGGGGAGATCAGAGGTGCATCCTATACACTTAGTATACACCTCCTATTTTATAACGTAGATTAGAGCACCCAATGTAGTAAAGAGCGACATGAAAATGGGATATAGGCTCTCTGTTTTCAATCAACCTCCTTCTTTTTTCATCTCAATTAAAGAGGCGTAATAATTAATCACCGTTGGGCACTGCAGAGCTGAACGTGTTGAGTTGGACACTGATGTGATCGACTACTATGCTCTACGTTAAAGCCTCTCTACAGAGCCAGACAACGATCGCTTGCTATTGATTCTTTCTTATCTTATCTCCGGTATAATTCGGCAACGTTGGTGAGGGACGCGAACGTTAACGGTTCACATATGCTTGGGTGTACAACACACCTTTTACATACGTTCGTTTCATACCACATAAAAAGTGCCATTTTATCTACATATCTTATACGTTCGTTTCATACCACATAAAAAGTGCCATTTTATCTACATATCTTAGTTAACAGAACCGTGTAGGTCTTTCTGAAGAGAAAATATTCAATCAGCCCTGCTGGGCTACCTGCAATATTATAGGGCAGGATTTGACTCATAGCGAGATATTTACGTATAGTAGAGACAACGATTTGGACAGGCAATAATGTCAGAAAAGTGTACAATTCGAGGCAAACTTTAACAAACCAGAAATTCTGAAGAAACTATTCATAGTTCAGCTTGAAGTATTTTTGAACAGTCGATCACCTGCGACGGAAAATATCTTGGCATCAAAATTTTCCTGTTTCATAAAAACCTGGGACAGATCATGCTCATTTTCTCCAGGAGGGGAGTTGCGTGATCACATTTCTTGAAATTAC
>VOMN01012439.1:0-36219 GCA_014899125.1 Orchestia grillus
CATCATCGGCTATAACATAAGAGAAGGTTGTTTTGAGGCATCCCTGTGGCGGCACGCTTTTCATAGCCGAGGGAACTGGTTTGGGAATCGTGACAGCCAGACATAAGGAATTGATGACCAATAGTTACTATAGAGAAAACAATGTGTAATCATGGATGAAGAGGAAGATGAAAACCGAAATTTGATGGTGCCGAAGAAAAAAAAACATGGATGTGCGGCAAAGAATAGAAGTCTGAATCCCGAGACAACGAGTAGAACTCGTGTTTGAGGAGACCGAAGTGTTGGCGAAATACATGAAAGACAGAGAGAGAGCAGCAGAGAGGGGCGCTGCACCCCCGAGCGCCAGTGGAGGGAGAGCGCACTGGGCCCTTCAACTTTAAGGGCGCGATTACAGCTCCGCAGGGCTGCCACCGCCGCCACACCACCGAGGGCTTCAATGCACACAACTGCTAAAAACCCGTACGCAGATTCCGTAATATAGCTGGTCACGATAATGCTCCTTGTCCACGCAAAGCCTCCTAAAAGCTAATCTGGCGACATTCATAACCTGAAAACATGCCAGCAGGGTGGGCCAGAAACCTCAGTTTGAGGTGACATTACTGGAGAGGCGTGCACTCTTTGCAGTTGCTTCTCACTCACCTGATGAATACGCCAGGGATAGTTAATACATAATTGCAAATTCTAAACAGAAACAACCATATACAGCTGGCAGGTGATACGTGAAGAAAAGAGATACATACTTTTAGCGTATATTTTCGAGATTTATTCTCTTTATTGAGATTATTAAGATGGACTGGGCTCTTGATACAACAGATAGCGGCTGCTAGGAATTTTATAGCGCCCTCACTGTCGAGCACAAAGCCGTAAAATACAAGAGGCAATATTTCAGCTTGTAGGGCCTTACGTTTATTGGCACTTGAAGTCACCAAAACACATCGACCACTGCCTGAGCTGGGAAGTTATCATCCTATCACCTGGTGTCGGTAAATTAAAAAGGTCCTAAATATGAAGCGCACAACATAGGGGAGAAAGTTGACAGCTCAAATTATAAAGCTGATTAAAAACGTCGGCTTGCCACAAAGTGATAGAACCTCGATTGCGTATGCATAAAACATAAATAGACTACGTTGATGTACACTTTAAAGAATTTTAATTTTGGAACCTACGTGACTTAGTTCAGATATATTCTAAAAATAAGCTACAATGAGGACATTCAACGACACTCTGCTAAGCGACTATCAACAGCGAAATCAATTTCAACTTGTGTAAAACCACCACATGTTTAACAGCCGCGCACATTAGCGATTCATGGTCTTTAAAGTAGTTTTACGTCAAACCATTAATTTGAAGAAAAGAAATAAATTCATGAAACAAAGCTGCAGAGTCAAATGAAAAGGAAGCTGTGATGCGTCCAAATTTTCTAAAAAACAACTTTGTATACACTGTAGAAAAGTCCAAGCGCTTCAATGCTACACCCGAGTAAAAAATGTCATGAAAAACTGGACCTCCAGTTTTTCCAGTTCCAGTTCCAGTCCAAGCCCTGCAGCTCGGCTACAAACGCTCGCAAATTGCAGTAATTTGATAGCTCATGCAGGGTTCACGTTCCGGTCGGGAATGTCAACAAAGGAGACAAGTTCTACAGTCAGTCATCACCGCGCTGCCTCCCCGTGATAGCCCCGCCAACTGTTTGGAAATTTAAAGCGTCAGGAGAGTAGCAATGCAAAGGTTTAAAGCTTGCGGTACGGGTTGAGGCTGTGGTCCAAGTACTTTCGATCACGAGTGAATGTAAAATAGAAATAATATGGATCATTTGTTGATACCATGATCTGATTTCATTTGCGCTCGAGATAACGCAATCAGCTACGAATTTTAGGCTTTAATGTTAATGCATAGGTTGAGTTTTCAAATCGAAAGTGAGCGCAGTAGTCAAACTAGTCTTCGAAACAAGCTGAATTTTTAAATCAAAATAGTAGTTATTTCGTTAGGTTTGAATTGTTGAAGAAAGAAGCTTAACATGTTTTCCAGATTTTAGAGTACGCCTAGATGTACGGACCAAACTAGCGCAAGTTGGAAATCAATGAATAGTCCTGCGGCATTATCTTCCACATCAGTGAAGGACGCACAGAAGACAAAATGGTCCCCATCACACGGAGGTAGCAAAAATAATATCTTACATAACTAATCAAAAGCAACAAAGCGAACAACACTCTACAACTGTCGGTGAGTAATGTTATCGGGCGATTCTTATCTTGTCTCTTGGGAGAAAAATTCACTTTCACGTCATCTTCTTGGCCTCATGAATATACTTTGTTAGTTGGAAACAGATATCTTTATTATTCCAAGTTAGAAGGCAAACCCCTTATTTGAGAATGCTATGCACTAGAAGACTAACACCTCTGTCAGGAAGTCAAATGAGAAGAACTGCAAAATTTCTAATCGCTTTCCAAGCGACAAGGAAACCAGCACTGGCGTGGCACTCGAAGAGTAGTAGAGCAGGCTTGTACTCTCGCTTTGGAGCAAGACACGGGAGCCGTGATATCGACTCACGATACTCCCAATACAGTGATGGGCTTGCGTTACATCGTTACGGGCCGATGCAGGCCGTCCATCACCAAGCCAACACTGCCGGATAATTTGGCGGCCGGCCGGTGCACGTCTGTCACTGCTGCGGCTGAGCGAGACGGCCAAGTGGGCTACGCAGAGGAAGAGAGGCTAGGCGCAATAAAGACTCGCTGCACGAAAACTGAGGCACGATGCAAATGTATTTATTTCCACTCATGAATCAAAGAGGAACTAATGCAAATGAAGCTTGAATTGATGAACTAAGCTTCCAGAAAAATTTATCGAAACCTTGTATGAAAGCGTTGGATATCTGTTTTTTTCCAAATATGAACGATTTGTACGTCTTCACAATCGATCCTCCTTTTACGTTCCAAAAGAGACACAAATCCAATTTGCGCAATGATTCTAGAACTATACGATCAATAGGATGCAAGAGTTTTCAAAATGAGTTGCTTGCACAAATTTTTGAAAAGCATCTTCGGTGGTTGACCAACACCCACATGCACAAGTACATGCCATTTCATTCTGAAGGGTAAAAAATGGCCCGTGATAGAATTTTCGCACGCATACGAATACTTGTATCGACGCAAACTTGTGGCGTTTTGTGGGAAAGTATCAAAAGTTTCTTTTATGTAAAGTTTTGAGGGAATAACTTGAGTTAAAAACCTTTTGCCAAGGCGCGCTCAATAAAAAGAGTAACGATTACGAAAGATTTCGCTTTATCATTAACACAACAACGATTTTATGAATTGTAATCTCGAAGAATCTGAGGCAAATGTGTTAAATATCTATCGGGAGTTGGAATCATTTTTGTAATTTTTCTCAAGCTTATGAGTGCCCAACATAAATCATTGACGATACTTAGATGCTAAAAATTTAGCTGTATTGAAAATCCATGCACTCCTAACTATGAAAAGAGTGAGTAAATAAACGTCCACTTATCCAACACTTCAATAACATCAAATTTTTCTGCTGAATTATAGTTGATATTCTTGGATTGAGCAAAGTGTAACAATTATTTACAATTTATTCGTTGCTCTCCTGTTTATTTACCGAACGTTGAAAACCACAGCGTGCGACAGTGAGCGCAAAGGAAAGAACACCACCGTAAACGTTTGATGCACCAGAGTCCAGGTAACGCGAGAGACATTTAGAGAACAAATTTTCCGTACATGAGCTCGTAAGGAGCCAATTTTTGTTGTAGCAGCACTAGCCAGCGAACCTATACGCTTCCCTTCGGCCTTGTCCCCGCAGTACTCCGGGCCAAATGTACACAAAGTTAGGTCAACTCCAAACGCTTGGGTGGCCTGCGTGTCTCTGAAATCAATCCATCCCTCACAAAAACATTCATTCACGAGGAAGAGTCCCTGCTTTAATTAACACAGAGCAGAACGCGTCCCTGATTATTGGGCGATCGTAGTCGTGTCGGATGAAGAGACAAAACCGATATCTGGCTCTTGTCCTATATAATTAGAGCGTGTTAGAGCAGCAGGACAATTAATTTAGGCCGCTAGCAAATCTCAGTTTAAAAGTGTTGGAGGCGTTCATTACAGTATACGAAAACTGATTCATCACTCCCAAGCTTCTGGAAGATGATATTGGTCTTTAATTTAATAGAGCTTTATTGAAAAATATTATGCATGGATACATATTCTGGTAGATATCGTGTGGATAAAAATATGTAATTCTACCCTCTTCGTTCACTCTGCAAAAAAGTTACAAAAGATGTAACAAATTCGTATATAAGCATTTCTATATCAAAAGGAAGTATGGCGATGCGTGCATACAACTAAATTATTTCAATATATGACGTTGCAGATGCTTTTGTGAACCGCTGAAACATCGTTGTAACAAAGTAGGATCTCTAGTAACTTTATATGTCAGGTTTTACGGAAATAAGGCGTCATGGTGTACTCCACACGGCCTTAATATTGATATTAAAGGGCATAAATTATGTATTTTCTTCAGTAGTTATTTGAGAAGACAGTACACATAAAAATGATGTACTATTAATAGAGCAGCTTCCGAGTAACTACACGATTCCCATCCAGATTTTTATGGCACCTCGCAAGGCGAATACGATGAGTATTACTGTAGAGGAAATAAGATATTCCCACGGGAAATATTGAGAGCGTGGGCTCCAGCAGGTGACAGTGATGAGACACAGGACCCAAACTAGTCGATGCGGTAATGATAGGTTCCAAATTTCCAGCTTGGCAACACATAAAAAAGTGTCAATGATGGTTCAGAAGTTTACTTCGCCTTCACAGGAGATTTGAATGTCTACCTCCGCCGAAAAAATTAGCATTAAAATCAAATGTTAATTTGATTTTAAAATCAAATGTAACAAATTGAAAAATGTATATTCAACTTCACTTGTACACTAAGGCGTCCAATAGAATTGAATTTATATTTTCTATATTAGAAACTTAACTCAGAGTGTTGTAAAAAATGTAGTCAAATTTTTTGTAGCTGGAGAGCGAGAACTTCCGTAACCAGTAAATGGCGTAGCACCAGCAGCACCACCACCAGCAGCAGCAGCAGCAGCTGCAGCACCTTACGTAAGAATCGCAGTTTTGTTGCGTGATTCCAGCAGACGGGGAGTCAAGGCTCATTGCTATTCTAGCTTTTATAATCTGAAAATTTGCCGCGCCACGAAGCACTCCAGCGCCCAGAAACAATGATTTCATTTCCATAAAAATGAATTCTAATTGGATAATTTTTGAACGTCAACCTTGACATTGCAATTCTTCAGGGCAATTTGGTACGGCAGACAGCGCTACAATTGTGACCGCGGCGAAAACATGTTAGTAGCGTGAGGTGTGAAATGAGAATTTGATGCATACGAAAAGTGCTGCACTTTAACTATCCAAATACAAAGAGTCAAATGTCTCAAAAATAACAAGAAACGAGTACAGAAAACTTTTCTGTCATTCAATTTTTAAGGGAAGATCGATGCAGCCGCCTGGTAAACATTGTATGATGCTGCATAGTTATGACAGTTGACCTAAATCATCTTATTGCTAAACTTTTACTTGAAATACGCAGCTGACTGCGTCGCAGTGATGTTTGGAATAAGAGTTTCGCTATACGAATATCAGCATTCAATTTTGACGCTTAAGCGGTATTATTTTTCAGTACTCCGAAGGTGATAGAATAACTGCGGTTTTGTCAATCGATGCACCCTAAATGTTTCTTCTGCTTCAGACTGAGTACTTGAAAGTAAAAACTTGTGATATAAAGTTGGCTGGTCGAAATTTGTTACATAGTAGTAGCATATATTCTATACAAGACAGCCCCAAGATGCCCCTGAAACTACGTTACTGCTCGAATAAGATATTTCTTAGCAAAGTAAATCTAGTGCACAGCCTCTGAAATGTTTAAATACGACGGGATACCAGAGTTTTCATTAGGAAGAAGACTTCTCATGTTAGCCGACGCCTAAGTAAATAATGAAACTAACCCATGAAGGTCGGTATTCTAGGAAGAAGGTTTCTATTCTCCAGACTGTTTGTCTCCAGGCAACGATCAGCGCTGTGTTAATTAAATGTTCTCTGACGGACTACACTAATGGCGCTGGTCAGCGTTTAACGCAAGAATAAACAAGGCAGAGCAACGACACAAAAATAAAACGTGTGGTGCAAATTATTGCTGAAAAAAAGTGTAGGACGTATGTTGCATAGCTTTCTGCTCTAACCTAAAGCTATATCACCAGATAGTAATGATGTTTTTGGAAGGAGGATACAATAGACTTCCATGATGGACACTCGGTAAATGATGAAGCCTAAAATTTTGAGATGTTCTAGGGTAGCAAAAACATGAATGTTAAGACGGTAGAATTCTCGAATGACAAACCTGGTGAAACAGCTAATATAACGTCCGAACTTCTAATAGAATACGTGAAAAGCTCCTTCAAGTAAAAAATTTAGCACTGAAAAGGAAAGATGAACTTCGTTTCCATCTGAGAATGGGAGAATGGTAATCTCGAAATGCAGACACTGAGAGATACGAGAAACATGTTTGTAATCT
The DNA here is from genome assembly GCA_014899125.1 of Orchestia grillus. NCBI lineage: Eukaryota > Metazoa > Arthropoda > Malacostraca > Amphipoda > Talitridae > Orchestia > Orchestia grillus. The sequence continues at coordinate 6,592 of VOMN01012439.1, forward strand.
ACTAAAATGATAACAGGCAGACAAAGAACAGCATTGATTAACTGAATATACGTTCGGCCGTCGAGCGACACAACTGAAATCGCAAGTGCATGATATTCTGCTACTCCATCTGAAATTAGTAAAGTTGTGTAAAAGACTTCAGACAGTTCTTCGCAGTGATGGCAACTCTCGGACAAATTCTGATAGTTTTTCATAAATGACTTCCACGCGAGAAATTGGCTAGTGACCTCTTGCAGATCTCGGCAGTGATTGTCCTCTGCAACAATGGTCGTCTCTAAAGCGGACATAGCGACCGCGCCACTGCGCTACTGACCCATAAGCTTTGCGATGAGCGTCATGAAACTGTGAAATAAACTGAGCTGATTTTATTGAGGAATTTACCCAGACCTGTTTGAACGCATGAACTCATCGTTTACGTTTTGATATGCGTAGCTAACAAATCCATCGCACTGTTAAATTATCTCAGCTCTAGCTAGACCTTCAGAACTTCTATTTTCCGTGCCCACTTTGCTTCTTTCCGTTTTTCCATTGTCATGCCTTCTTTGCTGATTGTTTTTTGTCTTTTTTCCTTTCGTTTCTCAACTTGCGGTTTCTACGCGTAGGGAATCCTGTGCGGGTAACACACCTGCGCATAAATTCTACGTTTTCTAAAATCCATATTCAATGGGCCCTTCTTTTTATTCTCTTGAGATCGCATTCTATGTACACAGGAAGCTTTAAGCTAAATAATAATCTAATCTAACAAATCTATCCAACATAACTTTGAAATATCCAGTGAAACAATTAAAGCTTCTCAATGCTGTGCTTATGGTTTTCACCACCTATGTGAAAGACCAGCTAAGAGTTGACGTTCGAGAATGTTAAAGTTTGCATCAGCAGAATATACTTCTTGAGCCATTACTTAGTATTTTTACTAAAGAACTCGTCACATAAGCTCTACATAAATTTTTCAGTAAATGCCTAGTTATTTGATCAAAAAATGCCAATGTTTTATCTTGGAACAAGGTTCTAACATGTTTTTCTAACTAACAACAATAAGAAGTGGATTCCTAGGAGTGAGGCTTACAAACTGAAAATTATCTAACCTCCTATCATAACGAAACCAATTGGCAGGACATTCAAAGTCAGGTGAAGAAAAATACAATAATTCATCAGTTTGAACAACAGATTTGAGTTTAACAAACGTAACTTGAAACTTGCTGCTTCATAAATTCATAATTTTCAAGTTATGATAAGAACTGTACATAAAACCCAACCCATTGATTCGGCTCAACAAAAAGAAAATGTAATGATGCACTACTAAGCCATACGCAAAGGTCGAGACCAAGCTGTATCAAATGTTTATGAGCCTCTTACAGAACATAAGATTATTTACGTAGAACTAACGAGCTTCGTAGGACACGGATGAGGGCCGCCATATAACAGGTGCTCGACGCAAAATTGCTGCGTAAGAACTCGGGACCAAGAATTATTCTACTCTTCCGTCTCGCCGAATTTATGTGCGGCTGTGCAGTGGACGGTCCTGGAATTACTGGTCTAGCACGACTCTGCCGAACAGCACAACAGGCGCTGCAAGCTTGCGCGTCCGCCAACGAATTACTGAGAGGTTTTGGTGGTGGTGGTAGTGCTACTTTGCTGTACACAGCAACTTATACGGTGAGATTTTCACGAAATTTGGGGATTTATTTTCTTGCTAAAGCTTCGGACGATTCACAAACTAATTTTGGAAAAAATAAATGCAATTGTCTTGCCTCTACCCAACAGTTTTGACAGCCGGAAAGTTTTTCTACCCTGACGGGCCCAAGAAGCAGTTATTATTCATCAGCTAACTGAGCATGAGAAATGTAGCTGAGTATTTGATGGAGTAAGAATTGGACTCAAATTTTAAAGGAAAACTAAAAGAAAACATCAACTTCATTCTCAGAGTTCGGAAGCATAAAACATGAAATTTGTTGATTTCAGAAGAAATTTGGAGAAAATTGCGCCTGAGAACAAAAGGTTAACTCAAAGAACGAGCCTTCATGAAGCATAGTGCACCTGCGACGACTAACCTCAGTCTTTAAAACGTTTTAGCAGTTCTTGGTGTAATTTGTGAGTTGTTCAGTGAGGGAATTCTCAGTTTAAAAGTCCCTTTGTAACGCTTGCAGCCTTGACACTGCGACTGAATTCTTGTGGAGACAACTGGTTTCTCATTAATGATTCAGTCGTTCAAGAGAATAAAACCTCACGACGGTACTTCAAACGTCAAAGGCTGCTTCTACACAAACTTTTAGTGGCACTAAACAGTAGCCTTTACATTATCCGAGGTACAGACGTTGCGAGAGGCTTCAAGGAGATAGAGTTTCCTAGTGTTACGCCAAGTATAACACACTCCGAGTGTTTCAGTCACAGCACAACTATGCCTGGACTTGTCAGAGAAACAATTTTCATTTCTGTTCCTTAATGTTTTACATTTTAGGACCAGACTTCTGTCAAAACAGTCTCTTTTTTATTAAAAGCGCCAACTAACGAACCTTTTTGCTCATAGAGCTGGAACTGCAGAGTGAATTTCAGATGTCTGGAGCCTCCAACCCTGGGCCAGAACCTTGAGCGCTTGGCCGAGGGCCAGGGCATGCCACAGGTCCTCCATTAAAGGGCAGCGTACAGGCCAGCGGTCCTTGCCCTCGCGTACGCGGCTCTAACGAACAACAACGCGCTCCCACTCAGTCAACTTTCCGCCAAAAAAGTCTACATAATAAAGGCCTTGATACCAGAGACCTAACAGAAAAACAATTGCACGCCCGAAGTCTGCCGAAAGACTATTAGATTAGATTGTATCAATACGCAACTTTGTACAATACATTATGAAAATATCTTCTTTATACGAGTATCAAATGTTGACCGTGAACTTGACGGACGATAACTTGACTATCATGGGTCCGATTTATTATTCAAATAAACAACGTACGTTAAATATAGGCCGCTGGATGATCTATTTTCAAACAAGACACCATTGAGGAGTACATAGACGCAATGTGGGGGTTAAAGAAATAAAGCACTGTCGTCTAAACCAATTTTTCTGGCCTGCTTTGAGATGAAAACTGCTAACTTATTTTACTTAACTTATTGTGACCTACAGAATTATTCCCAAAGCATTGCTGATTTCAACTGGGGAAATTCATTTAAAACAGAAATTCGAGCCAGAATTGTGAAGCAGCTCTGTGAAGGCTGGTGTTCGTTGGGCTGCTGCAATACTTATAGATCATTTTTCAGCATGAAGTTTCTAGAAAAAACGACTGTTTTTAGAATAGGATGAAACGTGATGCACATCAAATTCACCAACATAACTTAGAATACATCAAACAGCGGATGAGAACGTAAACCCCCTCAGGCCAAAGCAACGAATATTAGGATAAGCCCCCAGTGTCGTGAAGTAAATACAGCGGGCGTCAAACGCACCACCTTTGCCCTCGCAATCAAGGCGCGGCCCCAGAAGTCCAAGCGAGAAGTTAAGAGGCCAACAAGAGGCCTATATTGGAGTGTAGTGCGTCCGGTGGGCCAGGGCACCAGCGGCACCTAATGAACTCACAAGTGCACAGAGAGATGGGAGGGAGGCTTGCCTAACGTCGGCCAGGATCCTCTCTTGATTCCAAGAGAGCCCGGAGGACTATCGTGTCAAGATCTATTGGGTGCGAGCACCAGCAAAAGTGGGGCTGCGGACGTGAAGTCTTCGGTGTTCTGCGATTTTTTGCCTCGGAATCAGAGATAAAAAAATCGATGGCCTCAAAATAAAACTACCAGTTTGATAACCACAACATTGTAATAATATGGAGTGAAAGCGTCGGATAAAGTACAAAGTCAAAATTGAGAGCTCAGTGAAGGTGTTTTTCAATTTTCTGGTATATTAATCTCAGTGTCGGTTGGCAACGAGAAGCCAACAATTTCTATTGAGTTCGAAAATGCTCAACACAGTAAGCTCTTTGAGGCTGCGATTACTTTTTCGAAGAAGTAAGAATACGAAATATCATAAATATAGTTGCAGTAGCTCTTATATTATCAAACTGCTAAACATCTGGCATAGCATGCTAAAACCAAATAATGCAATCTAATTTCTTCGAGCAGTTTTATTAAACAGTAGCACTTCCACGGCAAGAAAGCAGTGTCTGAATTTTTTTCCTTCTATATGCTTCGCAGGTCTAGCAACTCGACACTTATGCAGCTTCCACTTGAAGTTTGGACATAGATCACGACGTTGAGCATCAATAAACATGTCGTTTTGGCGTCCACTTCAACTAGTTTGCTATGCGCATAATAGGTGTTTCCTGCCAATTTTGCCACAAAAATGAAGCACCCAACGAAAAAGCAGAAATTCCGCTTTGCTGAACCAAATTTCCTCAGTTCCGTTGGGCATACATGAGGAACTAAACCAGTGTGAGTCCCAGCAATGCATCGCTGAAAAATTAGTTCACATTAGTTCACATTAGTGCAGGCCATAGAGTAAGGACTCAGCGTTGACGTACTTGTGTACAACCATCAAGTCGAGACCGGAAACAAACGAAGGAGCTTTGCCCGGAAAACCCAAGAGACTTGGACGCGTAAATCAAATTAAAAGTAGCGAGACAGCGCACAAACTTTATTGCTAGCATCCATATAGCAGGAAAATATCGCTTTTTTTCCGACAAGCCTGGCAGCTGAGCTAGGAAACCAGGACGCGAAGCCTGCAGCCCGTCTTGGCTAAGACGCAATATTTTTGGGCACAACAGGCCGAGAGCCTAACTGACGGAGCTTGTCCGCCAACTGGCGTCGCGACTGCCAGCACAGCAACACTCACGTCGACTTCGCAAGACACTGCAGCGGTGGACATCATTTGTATTCGTTTTTCCAAACGGTTCAAAGGTTATACACCATTCAAAGAGCTATTAGTACATTATCAAGAATGCATGCTCATATAGGATGCAAAGTTCTGAGATATAAAACCTAAATCATCTACGCCCGTATATGGAGGTAATTATTGAACCCATTTAGAGTGATAGACTGAGAAGTCAATAATTTTTATGATCAATTCAGGAACGAAATTTATTAATCAACGCTGTTAGTTTCTAGGTATTTATCAAAGATGCAGTTCATATTAGCTAGCTGAAAAGATAGAGGATCTAACTGTCTCTGAAAGTCTTTCTGAAAAGTTCAATGTTCAAGATTCTTATTGGAATTCATAGACATTCCTTCGACAAAATTTCAAGTGAAGACTTGACGAAATCAATTGATTGGAACACAGCATTTGGTAAGGGAACATCTGTTACCTTCTCCGTACGATACATTTTACGAGCTGAAATTAAGGGCCTTGCAAACATTTAGCGAAGTAGATGGAAGTCTTCATCAAACGAGCAAAACAATAAAAGCTGTGAAGAAGTAATTTATTTATTCAAACGCTATCTAAGGAACGCTCCATTTGAATAGCAAGTGCCTTCTACTGAAATACCAGCGAGAAATCTCATTTATATCTGTTGCACGGCGGTTCTTCTTCGCATTTTTCAAGGTTAAGGAGAACTCCCGAGAGCTCCACCATGAATTCACGCTCAACACAGGCCAACAGGAATGATCTCCACAACAGAGAAGCTGCACGTCAAGGAAGAGGCTAATTGAAAGTCCCCTGCATAGTATTGCGTGCGGACGCCAAAATAAACACCGTCTTTTCTGGATACGCATGCCTGAGTACAATGTTCTATTTCCTGGTAATGGAAAATCATTTTTCTTACGTCAAAACAAAATACAGCGTCAGTAATATAGAGTAACACTTTCATGGATTACTTTGAATGTTAGTATATTACATTACAACAGAAAAAATTAGGCTTCTTCCAACCAGAAAAACTTTGGGACGGTGGAAGCGAGAAAAAATTATAACGATAAAATAATTGGGTGATATTTTAAGTATCTTGGGTATATCATGTACGAATATACAGTAACACTGAACACAATGTATACAGGGCCCAATGTGCATCTACAGGGCATAATACTAGTATATCCGACAGACATAGAACATCCTTTGAGTTAATAGCCAAAAACAATTTTTAATTAAGGCTACAGCTACGAAGAAAATAAGATGATCTTTTGAAAACAATTACCAAGATAATGAAGTTAAATGACAATATTTATCCATGAATAACTCGATACAGATAATATGATTAGGGTATCCAATTTTACGTGCTACGCATTTTACAGTATAAGGCCCGAGGTTATAGAAGCGTGGCCAAACAATTATCTTCCTTTGAAGTCGACGCCTCGCAAAAAAGCCAAGATTCGCTGCGGTAGCTGAGCAAACACAAAAGTTTCAACGCAACGAGTTTCCTAGAAGCACTATTTGCCTTAAAAATTTTGTTAGCCTATTCCTCGGAGAATGCTAAATGCGTTCTTAAAAGTAGTGTAATGATACCTAGAGCGCAATATTTTGCAAACTTTCTGTAGTACACCCTGTAGCTCGAGCGTTGAACTCTACTGACACCACAAGTCAGGCATCCTTTCGTTATTGCTACGCGAGCGTCAGTTTGTTTTTTAAGATGAAAAATGAATACAACAAAGCCAGAAACCAGTCTTGGAGCATACGATCTTCGTGCGCCACAGCTCTTTACAGCTGACCTTGGTATGAATAATGTAGGGAAGACGTATACTTATGAAAGAACACTCGACTTTGATATTAGCTCTTTGTGATCTAAATTAATCACCGGAGAAAAGAAATCTATTGAGGAATTTCTCTATATACATAGGCAAATGAGCATGTTCAAGCAGTTGTCCTAAAAAATTATTTTAATTGAGAAGCCTTTCAACGATGACATATACGTCTCAGTAGTATCCTTAATAATCCTGAAATAAACATAATTTGAAAGGGAACATATACGCCTGCCTTCATAAGGCATAATTACAGGCTCAAGCAGCGAATGCGATTAGCCTAATTTAGCAGCCTCATTCACTTCTGTGGGGCGCAATCCCGATTAAATTACCGAGGATAACAATAGAGTATCATTTTACACAAACTACCATTATTTTATTTCAAAATTGAATTATTGAAGCATGCACGAACACGTACTGCTTAATGTACGACTTAATGCGAAATCTGACGTTCTCTTCACGTCTTCACTGATATCTGAATCATTTCAACGGTGCAGTCGCCACGTAAAATCTATTTCAAGGGGAGCAAAGGGCAAGCCCGCCATCTAATCAAATCTATTCAAATAGGCAACAGGAGTAGGAAAGAAGATACAAGCGCTTTGAGTCTCTTCGAAGATTCGTTAGCTACTTCTTGGAAAAAGACACAGAAAAACCATCTTAAACCTATCTAAGTTCAGTGATGTTGCTCTACAAACTCACAGAGCAAATGCAGACAGCTAACAGTGTGTAGTTCGGGTCAAACTCAATGGATCTGGGACGCTTGCATGGCGGCACAGACAATAAAATAACTCACTCGCTAAATAGAAGAAGCCCTCCTTCCTCCGAGAGCGTTCCTTACGCATGGAAATAATTAGTTCTATGCAAAATTGACGTCAATGTTCCCCTTAGTGTGATTGTTTTCGAGTAAGAATCCGATACATTATTGAATGTTTAAACACTCGCATCAGAAATCCGTCACTTAAATAAAAGAAATGAGTTCCGGTGCAAGAGTGATTACATAGGAGAAAAAGTGCGCTCTGTGCAGAAATTATGCAAGGAATATCAATAGCACAAACTGCAGGGGATGTCTGTCTATTCACTCAATAAGAATCAATCGCCTCGCCGAGACAATAGAGCTCTGAACATGTCAGTTAAGGCACTAGGAAATTGATGACTATATTAAACCTAAAACCTCCAAGCTTTTAGACACTGTAGGGTAATAATACTGAATCAGAACAGTGGTAACAAAAGACAATGGCCATAGATGTTTATTAGTAGTACAGTGCATCGAAATTTTTCTTGTGTTTTCTTGTGTAATAACTTAAATATGAAATAAATAAGTGACGTAATTCTAATTTATTTTTTTATTCAAATTTTTGGTACCTCATGACTTCTAGCCGCACCCTGCTACGAAATCACATTTACTCCAGTAACTGAACGATATTTTCTTTCAAATTTAATTTCTGAGGCAGATGACCTATTATGGACTGGTCCGTAAAGAGTAAAAAAATTCATCGAGGAATAAACTTTATTCATTGATAGGTTGAAAGAGGTAGGTGAAACTGATGGTTGGCGCGAGCTTATCGTCTCGAGAGATCTGACAGCACGGGACGGAAGGCAAGAGAACGAAAGCAAACAAATGAACGGTCTCGAGATGCGTGAGACCTGCACAATATTGCCTCTCGAGGTCCTCCAGAGAAATAAAAAATAACTTTATTTCGGAGAGACTCGGAGCGTGACGCATTTGGATGAGAGTGTGCAGAACTGAAGACAAAAACAACTACGTCTGGGAGGCCATCATTGGGTAGTGAGCCTCAAAAGCAGAAACAGCTGGTATAATTTTAACTTAATCATGCCAATCAATTCTTGAGTAATGCACAAAAGGTAATAATAATACCTCGCTACGACAGACCTGGAATGAAAAATATTCTTTTACAGACTTACGATCGATCAACTGGTCGTGTCTGCATCGGGTCAAAAAAACTTGGCTGGCACACACGAAAGGATGAAATGTTAATGAAAAAGAGCTCATTCAGTGACAACTGAATAAATATACCGTTAGAAGATGAGACGTTAAGTCAATGATTCCACAGAGAACTACACTTTACGTGTATTAGTGTGCCGCGGGAGGCAGGCAAAACGAAAACTCTATACCAACATCGAGACCGCCTCTAAAGGAACGAGACCAAGAAGCAATTTGCCGGCATTACCTTTCGTGAGCGCACCGGTCATTTCACGGTCCATAATTCGAAAAACATAAACTTCGACTCGCCGGTTTATAAAACTGCAATTTATATGCCAGCACGCACATAAGAACCATACCCATAATGCTCTTGTGCTTTTCCTATTCAAGACAAAAAGTTAAGGAATGATGGCGAACATGTTAGTAAGGGAAAACATTCGGAAATTGAGTTTTTAAATTAACATTATGAAGATTGGTAATCATATATCATGTGAAGTGTTTGCAAACGCGTAGTGCACAATTGTATGTGCTAATATCGAGTACAGCACCCGGTGTGTAACACCATTACAGTCGATAATCGATATGACGTTCTTATTTTAAACACCGTTTGATTTATCTTCGAATTGTAGGAGCTGAAAATCTTGAACACAAATCAAACGGTGAGTACAATAACTACGTCATCAATCGAGGATCGTTTGCAAGGATGTATAGATGAGTTTGAAAACTTTCACAACATGTACGGATATTTTAGAGTAATAAGATTCACCTCTGCCCAATGATAGAATAAAATTACTCGGTTTCAAAGCATAAATGTTAACTAACCTCTTCACAGCAAAGTTCCAAGTGATCATAGCCCGAGTTTCTCGAGTCGGAATTATAATATTGGCAAACTTTTCCTTTTTACGAGTATCATGTAAATTTACTCTGACGAAACGCAAGTGAAGTACATACTCTTGCGTTGTTGAAACTAATATCAGTCGTATTTTAAGTCCTGCAAGAGTCGAGTTAGGTCGGATCATGTTAACTTCACGTTCATTTAAAAATTTTCAAAGAAATGAAACGAAGTGTATGTACTGTGAGAATATCTTACGAAACATACTATCTGTTGCTTAACGATACCATTTTGATATTGGCTGTACAACGAAGAATTGTTTACATTCCGAAATGCTCAGTTTCATAAATCTTAATAAATATACGAGCATTTCGCGAATAGCAAATGCAGTGCGCGTTCAATGCACAGAAATGAAAATTCAAAACTAAATACAATATGGTCACTTTTATAGAGTGGATGCATTGTATATACGCAGCCATAAAATGGTAAATGTTAATTATTTATCCGCTTACTCACGAGCAAATGCCCTAATTTTAGCAGTTTGAAACAACTCTTATAATCAACTTGTAATGTTAACCATTGCACACCAAAATGCTGGTAGTATTGCTCCGAAATCCTGCACTGCACCGGGCAATTGCTTGACCATCATGTCGAAGTAAAATAATTTTATTTTGTTTAAACTTTATTGTCACACAGCGAACGTCAAGGAAAGACAATCGCAACATCAAACTTTAAGTCGCATTTCATGCTATCTAAGGAACCAGACTTCAGAGTGATAATGCTGACTCGAGCTTAAGTAGTAGAATAGGATTAACTCGAAGCCTATATCTAATAACTATGTTGAAAAACACTAAGAATTTTAGACTAAGAATTTGCGTGTATATACTGCTTTAAACCAAGTGTAAACGTGCCTACTTCAGTCAACTTTAAAGACATTGATTAAACTTAAGCTTTCTTTCATCGTTTCCTCATGAAACAATTTGAATTTAGGTAAGTAGAAGAGCTCCGTAGTCCAAAATCCTACGAACATTACCCGTATTTCAAGTAAGTGCGAGGCAACTGTGCCAGCTTAGCTAACGTGACGCGCTGGTGTCTGCAAACTGATACACTTACGTAACTTCGACGACGCACAAGTAACATGCCAGGGTCCCAATATTTCTACTAGTAACTTATTGCGAGAAGGGAACTAAACGTATGTGTAGGGCCAAATTACAACAGGCACACGCAAGTGAAGGCGCTAAGAAAAACCTTGCCAAAGATAAAAACAAATTTACACCAATCGACGCCATGAAAAGACTGCACTAGTATAGTCGGAACGTTTTACAGCTGACCATAGAGAGTTTATGGTACTTCAAGGGGTACAGAATATCTGGGCGTATTGCAGCGGGTAGAAACAAGCTGACATAAAAGATAACAAGACTTTTATGGTAGGTATAAAGGGATATAGAAATGTAAGATCTATCAGTTCGTGTTGAGATTGAAAGACACCGATAATTCCTATGATATAAATAAACTTCAATTTTATGTTACAGTACGTATTTTACGCAGTACTTTCGATTTTATGATTCTTAAATTTACGACATAAATCTGTCCTGTTGCTTGAAGAGATCGTTGCAAAAAACGTGGCGTCATATAAATCAGAAAGAAGTAGCTTACTTTCCTTGATGCTCTCGCACAAATAAGTTCTAACATGAGTGTATAATTCTAATGTTGAGGTATAATACACGGATTTTTTGCCGATATTTTTTAATGTACATATAATTTGATGAATGTAAAAAGAGAAACAAAAACTGAAAAGTGAGCTCCGGTGTAATACTGTGCGGCTTATTGGCCACATTTTTTCAAAAAATATCTCCAGGAATCATTTTGTGTCTCATGAATCAAATGTAAGCGGCAGCACATGCATAGTATCTGAAAATAGGGTACATCGACGACGACCTCCTCGTTTCTTTCTTTAACCCTTTCACTACTGATTTTTTTTCGAAAAAAAAAAACTTATGGCATCTATCATTTGTTTACAAGTCTAGGATACTCGAAAAATTATGCATTAAAGCTTCTCTATAACATGGTTCGAAATTTCTCGTCTATGGAATGTTGAGCTGATCAAAGAAAGTTTATTCACGAAGCTAAAAGTATATAGAAAGAAACTTTATTCCACCACAATGGGGCTAAATCTTTTTCAGCAATCATAAATATTTCCCTCAGCATTTATTAGCTATGAAACAAAATCTGGTGAAAATTGATCACAGAAAATAAAAACAGATATCATCTTAGCATCAGATACCAAGAAAACTTTTATACTACGAGGCAATTTATGGATGTTGGGTACGGCAATCATAGGAAGACTATGACATTATGTTTATTATGTACACTTCAATTATCGTTCAAACTGCCTTCAGTGAGTCGACAGGTACTAACCTATTTGACTAATACTCCACACAAATCAGTGAGTTCGTGTCATGCAAAGCCTACAATTTTTATGCAGAACCCGTAAACAAAAGCTGTGAAAACCTGAAGAAATTGAATAATTACAAGAAAGTACAATACCCTCGCAAAATTTAAATAAAAAAATTAGAAAACCTACCGATGTTCTGCAAATTCTGTTAGCACATATAAGATAGCTGAGAAAAAAACGTATCAACGCATTTTCAAGTTGTATGCCATCAGTTCTGAGACGCAATTTCTCTGAAAGAGGTTTCGAGCATCGTTGAGCAGAAGGAGACCGTCAGAATGGAGGGATGGCCATGCGCATCCTTGGACGTGGCCGCAGGCAGCAGGAGGACTGGGATGCTTCAGCTGACACAGCCATGCGCTCCGAGCATCAAAGAAGGAGCTCAATATGGCTCGAGCCTCGAGCTATCTCCAATGTGCACGTTTTTTGGACATTTGTTCCGGCTAAAAGCTGACGCTGTATTCAAAGCTTGTACACAACAAACTTAGGTTGAAATTTTATGTAGAAGGCTGTGGGAATCTCCTTAAGGTATGGCGTTTAGAAAGGACCGTTAGATGGTTCGCTACTTGTTCCATGGTTGGCAGATTGTGGTAATTATTTACAGAGCTTGAGCGTAGTACAGAGCTAAGAACACGAGTGGAAAGCGGAATGCACATGCAGAGTCCAAATGCCATTTCAAAGCGAATTGAAATTATTTTAATAGTTTAATTAATATAGGAATGTTTCATTCCGGACACTAGTGCAAAAGAATCTTAAATACACAAGCTGGCGAAGTACAAAAACTTGACAGACTTTTCACTTGATGCAGTGATTAAAAGTGTTTAACGTATTTAGACTAATGCTAATTAAGGCATAATTGCAAATTGGTGGCTTCACTTTCGGTATCTACCGACCAATACCGCCAAATGCTGATCAAAGTCAAACCTACAACCAGCAATTTCACACTAAGAACACTCAGGATACTACATAGTCTGATAAGAATGACCTCAGTAAGCCAGAGCTGACATGAGCAACAACAGCGACATTGGCCTAGTAGGACTGAAACCTACACGTTCCTGAAAGCATTTCATTGGGAAGCCCGAACCAAGCACAGCTTCGTGAGATGCCCTACGAAAGGTAGTTTGCCTTGAGGTTCTTTGGGTAACCGGATAAATAAAAAACTAGGCTCTCGGGAATAACGTCGACCGAGCTTCAATTGGGAACCCGCAGTAAGCTTCAACTGAGACTAACTCGTAAGACACAGGTTGAATTGTTTTCTCTAATCGCATCTGATTCAACTCTAAAAACAGTTAAGTCAATGTTTCTATTGAAGCAATTGCGGGCCCAAGTTCAGAGGGGAAGAAAAAACGCGGACGCTTGTCTTTTATCCTCCAGCAAATCCTGATCTTGGTGACTAATCATGAGACGCTTGACACATTCTCACTCACCTGTCTGGACGATATCATATCGGTACAGTTACGAACAACTAATGATTAATAACACAAATTGGTAGATGCCGTTAGCACAGTCAAAATGAGACGACGATAAAACGGTCATCGCTCCTCACAGAATTCACATGAACAACATTTAGGCGATGTATGCTGTAATAGCCATCATAAGCTTTCCCTCGTATACCCCCCATTTTAACGGATCGCGAGTTTCCTGGCAAACAAGGCACGGTCTACAACATCTCTTTGAATCCAAATTATTGTGAAAGTTCCGAACTGTTCAATTCGTATCATGATTCCACACGTTCGGAAATTGTTTCCAGGAATTGAAACAAGAATGTCACACAACACCGCCAGCACGTTTCGCTAGACCAAAGAATTGTTTCCACCCGAGATGCTGCAGCACGCGCATGGCGCGTCACTCTGCGAGAGCAAACGTCGAGGGAAAACCAAATCATCTGCACGGGCGAGCACAATTCTCATCATTGCGAGCAGTACGGCCAACACAGCGAGCAGTACGGCCAACACAGCGAGCAGTGCGGCCAACACAGCGAGCAGTGCGGTCAACACAGCGAGCAGTGCGGTCAACATAGCGAGCAGTGCGGTCAACACAGCGAGTAATGCGGTCAACACAGCGAGCTAAGCTCCAGCAGCTCCAGCGAACACCTGCCTCTACAGTGACGCCAGGATGACCAGCTTACCAGAGCAGCCCCTGTGCAGCGTACAAATGTCGACAGAAATAAAGACAAGCCGTCGAGCTGTGAGCTCTCACTGGCTTAGCTGCAGCTGCGAGGGGAGATATGAAGTAAGAACTTTTATGTCCTTTTTAATAGAAAAACTCTTGAAGAAACTGCATGGTAGGTAAGGAAATTTTCTTTGAATGAATGCATGCATCGCAAATGTATTTCGTTTCGTAAAATCGGCATTGATCTTAAAAATAGCTCAACACTTTACACGGATGAAAAGCAGGGCTTAGGCTCCAATGCAGTAATGAGGACTGCAAGGAATATTTTCTTCGTTTTGTTATCACACAGAGAAGATCATTTTAGCTGATTTTGCAAGACAAATTTCAAAAGGTAAAATTAAAATCCATCAAGTATACATTTCTTTTTGTCCAATTTGAAGCTGCTAGAAGTGTTATCCCATTTTTTATACTATATTGCGATCAATGACATCGCACACTGTTTCTGATACAGCGGGCCCTGACTGAAGAACTAACCTCACTCTACATACCACAAGAGGCACTGCTTGAGAGACAGCCGCTCTTGCTCCGCATAGCGAACAGTTTTTTACCTTGGGCGTGCATACCTGTTTACATTAGTCTAGCACCGCTATATGAACCTCCGTCCCATCTCTGATACACTTCCGTCCCATCCGTGATGACCCTCTGTCCTATCTCTGATGCACCTCCGTCCCATTTCTGATGCACCTCCGTCCCATTTCTGATGTACCTCCGTCCCATCTCCGATGCACCTCCGTCCTATCTCTAATGCACCTCCGTCCTATCTCTAATGCACCTCCGTCCCAGGACTGTACCCATCTAGCCTCGGACTCCTTAATGCGTCAGCAGCCCAAGCAGGTGAGCACGAAGTACGAGAAAATGACTGCGGTAACTTTGCCAATTTGAACTTCTTTGAATTTCACTTTTCTAACTTGATAGAGTCTCCTTTAGATGAAGTTGTACGATCAACGGCTGAAGAAAGTTTCGATTTCAGCAGGAGAATTAGTGAAAAAACACGGCATTACAAAGCCCTTTGAAGGTATCGTTGAACCTTGTAAGCTTAAACCCTTAGGAAGATCCGAATAGGAAATTCATGTAACGAAGCAATTCAAAGTTTTCAAAACTCAGAGGATAAAATCTCGAAAGAAACTTCAACCCAGAAATTTCACTTGATTAAAATGCCCTCCACATACACAATTCTTTACGGATATTTAAGAACTCTCAAAACAGGTTCGAGTCATGACAGGGAATGCCTTAAACTCCTCTGAGTCAGTGGGCGATCTAATTGCGGTCAAGTAATGAAATTTCATGCTCACAAGTCAGGTTTTCTTCTCCTGGTAATATACGAAACGACGTGAAGGTTCAGTCGGCCATGAATATCTAATTTTGAGCTGCAAATGGAATGCCTGGGAAGAGTAAAATTTAGAGCCTGGCAATACGATCTAGCATTTTTTCCACATTCATGCCACCGAAATTCATATGGGCGCAATGCACAACTGCTCCTCGCATGACTGCCGTTCCGCAACTTGAATGCAAAACATTCGTAGCGGCGAAGCTGCCCGTATTGAAACTGTAAACTTTGCTGAAGTATGCGTTGAACCTTCAATCCAAATTCCAGTGCAAATATCAACAACGCCTGTAATACTTTCAGCAGGCATTGCATGACTTGCCTCTCCCATCAAGCGCAGATTCATGGCATGTAGCAGCAATAAATACTACAAAGTATTCCAATAACTAAGCACTTTTTATTCGAACAACTCCCTAGCATGTACGAGCCCATACCTTACATTTCATAACAAAAACAAATGAAGCCAAATAAACAGAGTGGCCGACCGGAGGAACATAGGAACCCTCGCGATTAACTCGTACCGCAGGTCAGGGCCACTGCAGCCTGGAGACTATAGTGTCAATAACCGTTACCACTCCAACAAACCCAGCATCGCAGGAGAAGACAAATACGGCTAACTGACGTGATGGAGGGCTCGATGGGCACTCTCCACACGCACACATAGCCATATAAAACAAATGTTGAGGCTCTGCACGCCCAGCACATGGCGTGCCAACGACGGGATAGAGTCACTGATTGCACGCTGAGGTCGCTGGGTGTCCGTGGCAGCACCTTCGAGCGCAACGGCCTCCCGCTCGCTGATGCACCGCTAATTCTACTGTCGGTTACCTGCATACCTCCCGTGAAGATTAATTGAATGCATCACACTACAACTCATGATAAATGCCCTCGAATGCATCTTTTACGAGTAGATTAATGATGAAAGTAGAGTAGAAATTGATATCTCTTCTGAAATTCTAAGAGATGAACAAATGTTGGTGATTTTTGTTTCTAATTATGTCTTTAGAGAAGCATTCAATCGTCTTGTTCCTGGGGTCTCGTGGTACGTAAAGTTCAACATGATACGTCAAATTCGAAATGTAATTATACAAAATATTACGAATCACGTGATCGATTCTGTTTGAGAAGTATCAGATAATAAAGTTTATACATTACGACTCAAATTAATGATACAGGGAAGCAACATCAAACGAAGTTCTCATAGACCTCAGTCCTCAATGAAACCAAATTTCCACGACTTCGTGGTAGACTGGACGGTGGTTCCTATTTATAACGCTAAATTGAAATCATCATGAAATTTCATTCTAAGTGCCTCACTAGGCATGCCACCTGAAAAATTGGAATAAGTGCAGGAATAACGTAGTTATTGCAAGTAACAGATATTTTTTTTCACGATAATTTAGTTACCAGCCGTTTAAAAAGGTAAACAAATTAAGAAAGCTGTCTCTGTTCGTAAGAAAATTTCTCTGCGAAGTACGAAAATGAAACTTTTTCAAAGACTGAGTCTGCTGTTTTTAGAGTAGACAAAATTACTCTCTACATCCTCTTTCATTGATCGGCTTTTCACTTAATTTCCACTTCTAAGATAAGTAACAGTAAATAAGCCGCTCGATGGAGAAGTTTTGAACCTCCCTGAGTTCCTCACTCGCTGAATTCTTGTCTGAACCTGGCGTAATTAAAAAAAACGAGAAGGAAATAATAAATCAGAAGAGCCAGATTAATTCCATGCCATTGCTGGAGCTGCAGCAATGGTTTACGATCGATTTTCCTTCACTTTGTCCACAAAGAAGCCTCACATCCTGACACGATTACACAAGAATTCGCTCGCGTGAAGCGTTTCGTTTTAACCGAAGCTCCATTAGACGCCTTCTTTTTTCCCTCAACTTGCCTTCCAAGTCCGAAAGAATGGAAGCAGTTTCATTTATCTAATTATTCGCATTTTTGTTTCGTTCTTCTTCACTCTGGCCAACAAACAAAGTCTAATTTCAAGCGTGGTCGAGCTGCTGGCGCAGAAATCTGTGTAGTAGCGGAAATTTCCGCGGTTGACGCCAAGGGCTGTGTGGCCTGTCACTCGGCAAGCTCTAACTGTCGCAGGGTCCTCAAGAGAGGCAAGTGCTGCATATTCTGGCTGAAATTTATTTCATGGCGCAGTTCGCTGCAGGCATAATAAATGAAATTAGAGGAAATGATGGCTGGCCGCACAAAATTTTTCACAACCGTATTCTTTTGACATTTAAATAATTAAGAAGTACGGTCTCGGTCATATTTATTTCAGAACATATTTCACTACACGCATAATAAATCAAACTTGAGGAAATTCTAGTCAGCAATATCACGTTCCCACTGCTTTATTTCTTAACCTGTTTCATGACAAAGCGTCGTTCTAGTCTCGTTTGATTTCAGGTGTTGAATTTACATCTCGATATTTTTACGTATTTACTTGCACCAAATAAATTACATTGCTATAAAGTACTAGAGTGTACAGAATATATTATGCACACTCTTTCTATATTGTAGCATTTTCCTACATCGTTTAGTGAGAAGAGTGAGCAAAGAAATTTATGCTTTTAATACATGCTTGCAAAGGTTCGTTGTAGGGAACACGGACCTTAAGGATGAAAGAAAAATGGAAGACAAAATGTTGATATAAGACCTCCCTAACTGCAAAACTAAGTCCGTATGCCTTCTGCAATGAGCGTTGCTTTGGTGTACGTCGGGCAGCTATAGGATTTCCTCTGATAAACACTAGTCCGCTTAGACATGTTAACGAAGACAGACAATATCAGTAGTCCTCGAATAGGGCAATAAGCTCCTATGAAACACAGAAATACAATATATTCTTCTATGTAACCAACCCGTAGTATCAGGTAACCAAAGAAAATGACCCCACTTACCTCTGGGACTCTCGCCTTTTATATGTTTCTGTAGCCGAATATTTATTGAGGATATTCATCCACCAGTATTCAGTTGCTTGTCGTTGTCAGAATTCTCAAGAAGAATATTCTGTCTATTGGGTTACTGAGTTTTCCAAATGAAATCGAGAATGGAGACTGCTGATCATGAAAAGTTACCGCGAACGCCTTCGCGCTACGAGGTCCTGACGGTAAGCTTCATTGATCCAGAACAGAGCACCATCCGATCTAAAACTTCGCCGGGAATTATTGACCCTAAACTTTTGTTTTTCGAAAGACTCGGCAGCTGTCGGATATTCTTCTCCCGAGAGCAAATATTATTTGTTCCTTGAATAGGGGTGGACGTGGAGGCATCGCAAAGTATTTAAGGAGCAGGGAAGATGAAGGGAGGCCTTGTCGACCCGAGGCGAAGAGCGATGATAATTGGAGCCCAGAATGGCAGGAGGACAAGAGCGCCCTCACGACGTGCAACAAACACAACTCTCACGAGTCGAAGAGAAATTGGAACGCCTTAGCTTTCCATTAAGAAAGGAACGATGAAAACGATGAATGGAATGAACAGTTAAAAAGGACAAAAGTACCCTCTCTGACACAGCACTCCTTGGAGGAGGGCGATGCGATAATAATGATGATACATCAAAATATATGCGGGACTAAGGAAAGACATTACTAATGAATTCGAGGTAAAATCATTTTCATCAAATTATAAGTGAATCGAGCATTACGACATAAAATTGCTCACAGTACCTCAATTTCTTCACACAATTTGAGCCATAGCAGTATCGTACGAGACTCTGACTTCGACCCAGTTATTCGGTGTGAGAATATTAAACCTGATATCAATTTCTCTCAGAACGTAAGTAATTATTTGCCGGTCCCGGGAGTGGAAATATCCTTAAGAACAGCCCGGCCGTTCTGACGCAGGCTACTTGTGCTGTGAGCACTTTGAGCTCCTAGTAATCTGAAACTCAAAAAGTAACAACAATGATAAAAGTACTTACGTTGGCACGAGTGGAAGGAAACAGTGCTACTCGTGGACATAGTCTGATGTTAAAATTGACGTGAAGAACATTCCTAAATTAAAGAGAAATTTTAAAGGAAAATTTTCGGTGCATATCAGACCATCACCTCTGACTTCTTAGCATAATAACATTTTACTGGGGAGCTTTCATCAATGATGTACATACCAATGATAAACAATACGTATTAATGTATATCATTTATGAGTAATTGGAAATTTTACTACGACTAGGGGCACGAACTATTAGTAATTAGCTCTCCGAATACACGTTAGCTCTTCAAATATGCTTGACATACAGGTTCAGTCACGGTAATTCCAGCTTCAGTAGCATCAAATACGCAGAAGACAGTTGAAAGGAATTTTGGACGCAATAAGATTCGGACAAGGCTGAGAGCAAACAGACGTCATAATTCCACACAGCACGTTAGCCATTTGTTACCTTGCTGGTATATTCCTTAGAAAATGTTAATCCTTCATTAACTTGATGGTATATTCCGTAGGAAACGCTAGTCTTTGATTACCACGCAGTTAAGGTATAGTCCATTCAATAAATGGCAGACCTCAGTGCCCAGAGGAGCAGGTCTACATTAAGGGGATGACAGACCTCAGCGCCTAGAGGAGGCCTATATTAAGGAGATGGCAGACCTCAGCGCCTAGAGGAACAGGCCTATATTAAGGGGAGAAACTAAACCAAGGCGCTAGAGGGCCGAGGACGAAGAAGTTCTGATCTTGCAGCCGCCACTGAAACTCGGGGCATTCAGAGAAAGCTTGGCTCATTCATCACCACTGAGGCAACGCTATTGATTGAACTTCGTCGTAAACTTTAGAGTAGTCCACTGAAGATTCTTAATATGCTCAATTACGGCAGCTGAGAAAATAAATTGTCGCAGAAGAATGCGGCGAAAAAGTAATGGTATCGGAATCCAATAGAGCAGTGGCGTCCCGAGAAGGACGGGCAAATGCAGGAATTTACTGTTAGAATGCCAGTGCCTCGAGAGCACAATGGTGGTCATAATCGAGTCGGCGCACAAAGAACATGACTCTAAAAGTCTTTTTGAAAGCAATAAAGAGACCCCCTGCCTCACTGTACGCCTTCTCTCCTCCGTATGTCGATGCTCACTCATCTCGATGCCCGGGTGCCATTCAAATCGCGTTTGCAAAAATTAAAGCGCCTTCGATACAAGGAACTCATCAGCACGTCTCACGGGAAATCAATAGGAGATGAGAGCGTGCCAAGGTAAAGGCGCGCTGACAGTCCTCACCTGCCAACCCAAGCAAACGCAGCAATAATTCATGCGAGTCGTGATCTCTTGAAATTGAGGCTGAGTTTACAGGAAGATGTTGAGGTCTTCGAGAGCTGAGATTCATGGGGTTCAAGATTTTTATTTTTAATTTTGCGCAAAAAAACACAAATGAAACGCGTGTGTCATTTTAAACTTTATTTCCACTCCAGAACACCAAAAGACAAGCGCTGGTGCCACGGGATCTCATTTCATGGAGAAGTGACATCCTTAGAGAATCTTGCATCAGCACTGGAAAATCCTCCTGTGTTTTCACCTGCAAATTCTGACGTTCGTCTCCAAGAACAAGACCTCGCCGCGCTACAGCGGAGGGGCTGTGATCACCGGGTCTGTGTGCAGCAGACCTCGCAAAGCCTTAGCGCCACGTGACGAGCTCCCGTCCTAATTAAGTTACACTGATGCCCTCTACTGAACTGATGGCGTAATTTGCAGGCTGGAGAGCAGGAAAACG
Organism: Orchestia grillus; assembly: GCA_014899125.1. Lineage (NCBI taxonomy): Eukaryota > Metazoa > Arthropoda > Malacostraca > Amphipoda > Talitridae > Orchestia > Orchestia grillus. Next base: position 27,641 of record VOMN01012439.1, read on the forward strand.
CGCTAAAATGTACTTCACAGTACAGTGCAAATTAACAACGGAAATGTTTCACAGGGCTTGTTTTATAAAAAAACTATGTATGTAACTTTCAGAGAGAATCACTACTCTTTACTGTTAGAAGTGAGAAAATTTGCCATAAGAGACATCTTATTTTCCCTATACATTTCAAAACTCTTTTCAATCATCATTCATCTTGGATAACTACAAATTGAAGTTTTAAGTATCTATAGTTTATTTGGAATAATTCGAATGAACTAAGAGCAAAAATCGCACCGGATTTATTCAGTTAAGTCAATTTTTTATCTATCGTCTCATGATTTTTCATGCATTTCTACATGTGCGGATATTATTTTTCATTTATTTAAAGAAAATATAGAAAGCTGATGTCTCTGACTATCCCCAAATCCGTCGGCTCATCAGAGACCCATAGTTTTAAAACTCAAGGGGCGAAGTGGAACTGAATGCGTGGAAGGCTTTTGTTCTTACCGAGAAAAACTTTATTGGCCCTAAGAAGGCCGAGAGTTACGCAGAACTTGTTACCAACATTATGACAACCATTTGTACCCTCGGATGCAACATGAGCATCAAAGTGCATTGCTATTCCCATTCATGGGTCTGTTTCCTGGAAATTTGAAATGAATGGGTGATATGAAAGAGATTCCACGAGGGCATGAATGAGATGGAGAACAAGTATCAGAGACGCTGGTGTTGGAGTCGTGATGGCCGATTACTGTTGGACTTCGATGAGAGACACTACTGAGCATTTTACGTCAATGTTCTGAGAAACAGAAATTCATGTCCTGAATTTTGAGTTTAGATAACCTAACATCCAATTTGCACGGTCTTACGTTCCCCAATGTTTAATATTCAATGAACACTTATTATATTTAAGATAATAAATAAATTGTCTTAAAAATGAATTTTCACTTAGAAGAGTATTTGTGATACATTAGAAAAATTACCCAGGAAATTTCCAGAAATTTAAGAAAAATTAATCTTAAAATCGAATTCTTCACAATTTGAGTTAGCACAAAAGCCTATCTTGATAGAAATAAGAAATAGTTTTTCTGAATTAGGCGTTAAAAATGTTTTTTAAATCATTTTAAAAATCTTAGAATATGTTTTATTTTATTAAACGTATTATTGCATAGATTACGAAATACATTGGTCCATGTTTTAAGGTAAAAAGCTAGGGCCTGGCTGTTAGTTGCTAAAATGACATTATTCAAACGGCATTGGAAAAAAAACATTATTTGGTCCGGGTGTTCTGAGCGCATTTTAGAACTCGAAAAATATTAACTGAAATTTTGGTCGTTGAATCTCTTGAAAGTTCTGCAGTTGCGCTGTTTGGTCTTTTTTCCATTTTTGTCTTTAAAGCGTTTCTATCCAATAATTTTGAGAGTCCTCCGCTACGCATGTTATCTTTCATGATAAACTATCCAATTTTAAATTCTGCATGTCTCTCCTTAATAGTTTATTAACTTCCAGCATAATCAAACATTTCGCAAATTTCTCATATAATTTTTCGCAGCATTGCTACCTCTTCTCTAGAAAAAAACCCTCTCTCGATGCAAAATTTTCACTACATCCACATTCATCTACAATAAAGAGTCCCTAAAACGGAAGATTTATCAAGTTAAGACAATCCAATATTTCTCTACAGAGGTTGCGGAACGAATACTTAGAGATGCACGAAATAAACGCATTGTTATGCAAAGCATCAAATTCGAACGTTCGCTACTGATCCCGACGCCGAAAAAAAGAATGAGGGATGCTATGTGCAACGCTCCATTTGGACACTGAACACTAACATTGAGTGAAGCATTGAATCAATTGGTGACAAATGACGATGGATGAATTGTTCGACGTAAAGGAACAGATTTGTAGCAGATCACGACATTGTAAGATCAGCACAGATTTGCGGCGAGCAAGAGACGGTGCTGCCACCATTTATTTTAGTTAGACCAAACCACGCGGTCAGTCTGGGCTCTGGGAGTCCCTGAGGTCTAGCGACTCGCAGCCTGGGCCAGTCCATGGGGTTTTCTGAGGCAGAGTTTGGTAATAATTCCACGGGGAGGCAGTTCAGTTTTCCAAACTGAGGGATTTCTTCACTTTCTTAAAAAACCCTCTCGCAAAACCTTCGTATCTTTATCTCCAATGTAAACAAGGTAGCGCTTCAGGTGTATTGCGCAGAAACCTCTGCATTGCAGATTACAAACAGATTGTTATTCATTCATGATGTTAAAAGACTCGACGCCTCGAGTCAAAACAACCGAAGAGGAAGAATAGAATTTCAGGCATATCATGGAAACACTGTAGTTGATTTGTCATTGTTTGAAGAACAAGTGTAACAAAATTTGAGGATATTACAAAATAACTCAGCATAAAAATTCCTGTTTTAATTTCATGCATCGTTAACAACAAACATCTTCAAGAAAGCTGCCACGAGCCTGAATGCAACAGTGATACAAAGTAACGGAAGAAAGGTTTAAATTTTTTGTCGAGACTTTCTAGCCATACGGTACAATGTAAACACGCTCCAAACAAGCCAAACTCAGGGAAATGCTAATTTATTCGAACTATTTAAATGCTTCTGCTCTCAAAAAGTGTAGTTTGCTTCTGATGGCGCCTAACTAAAGTCAATGTAGAGAATTCTTTACCTATATACTGAGTTTTCAAACAAAACAAAAAACAGAATTCAATTTACACTTTTTACGAATAAACAAAAATAAATCAATATTGTTTAGCATAAGAAGATAAATCGGAAATTTCAATTTTACATCCCACGGAAAACGTTCAGCTTTTCATTGATTATGGTTAACACAAACTTTAAAAATTTCACTCGTCTCTATTAAGTAATTTACCCAGCTTCTTCGAAAGCCTTCTTTATCCTCACCGGTCGCGGTCGTACAGAAGCAGAAGCTTTGTAACTCGCGAAGGTAACAAATAGAGTTCACCAAAAACCCAAATTTGGACTGAATGAAGGCTGCACATGGTTTTGGGCCAAATTTCTATTTTGCTATCATCAACTCCAAGGCGATCTTCATCGTAAGACAGGACGCCGAATTCGTAAGAATTGTTCATCTGAAAGTTCTGTAAGTCTAGGGGACATTTTCTTTATAAAATTAGGCTAAGCACGTCAGGATAGACAAATTATCTAAGGGAGTTAAGAAAAGAATGAAGAATAAATTATCCTTGGCCAACAGCCGCAACGCGTCAGTTCTCAGCCTAGTGCTTAGTGAGTTTCCTTGGCTTTCCTTGATAGAAGAGACACTTTTTTCAGGCCCGTAGACTTCGTTCTAGCCTTTTTTGTTGTGCTAGAAATGGTCTAGCGAGCGCTTTTAATTGGAAAGCTTCTTCTCACATTGCTCACTCAAGGTCTCCAGTTACTCGAGTTTTCTCTAAGTATGTGCAAGTCAAATTGACAACCTCGAGTTCAGACCCCCTCCGAGGCTGAGGATGAACACTTTACTCAGTATCCTAACAAATTCCTATCTCAAAAAACATGTTTTTGCATTCGAATTCGTCTCAAATTCAGGAACAAGAACTAGTCGGACAAACAAGGCCCTGATTTCGAAGTGAGCCTAGTGAATACCGTAGAAAGATGCGTCAGTATTGAACGTGAGGCGGCCGTGTAAATTCGAGAGTAAACTAAGCCCATCAATCCATTCAAAGAGATCAAATTCTTTTTAGTGAAAAAATAAAACAAAAACTATCTCCACGACAGGAGAGTTACATAAAGAGTGAACAAGAACAGTACATTGTTTTCATTGTTACCTTCTTCTCTTCTTTGCTTACGTAGCTCTTGGTGCAAATTTCTGTCAGACATTTCGTTATTAAATGTTAGCTACGTGTCTCTTAGACGGAGATCAAGAATAAAAAGAGCATGAAACGTCAATGTCAAAACTCAGTCCTCCATGTTGTAAAATTCTGAGTTAACATGAGAATGGGTGAACAGTGGATCGTTCTTGAAGAAAGTATTACTCCAGTCAAATCTAATTTAGAGACATTGAGAATAACTGATAGAAGAATTTAAGAGTGGCTTGGAAACTTTTATCCGATGCGATACTTCAGACAACCTCCGTTACTTGTGGGTGAACATTTTGACATAGCAACACTCACAGCAGTTTTATGACAAGTGAACTAACTTCATTTTAAATTTTGATTTTTTGTCACGTAAAATCTTTCGTCCATTGATAGGAATAGAGCAAAGAACTCAACAAGTCTAAAGTTCTGACGTTAAGTTGATGTAAGCAGCTCGTGAAAAGCGTCTGCACTGACATTTTTGAGAGGAAATGTAGCTTTTACTGCTTCTCATCCGCCCAACTGCTCCCCTTGCCCTGATTTGCATTCAAAATTAAGGCCCTCGTATGAATTTTCCCAATTGGCTCGTAAAACAGAAACCGTGGGACCGTAAATCTTCGCACGGAAGACGCGAATATTACATGGAGGTGAGTTTGATTAGAAACCCAACTAAAATTGAAGAGCAGCTTTTGGAACCCTAAAGTTTAAAATGTTTGGGCATAGATTAAAATGAATATGAATTGACGTCTTTTGAAACGAACTGCATTGAAACTCTAGACAATTCACACGCAAACACGAATTCCAGACTAAGATAGAAAGCATATCTTCAGCTAATCAAAACTCAGACTCCTTTTTTACGCTAATATTTAGACACGCGAAGATATTTCTCGTTATTTTACAGCTATTGTGATAAAACAATATATTGAATTTCTCGTAGAACGGCTTGAGAGAAGCACGTACGTTCGGATGACCTCAGCTAGAAAGAGGCACAACTCGTTCCGTCGGTCACTGACGGAGACCAGAGAGGACCTGTATTTCCCCAACAAATGGTCCCTGGACACCGTTAATCTGGGCTAAAAAAAGGGGGCAACTGTCCACAGCAACTAATCAAGCCCTATCGACCGAGCAGAAACTCCTGCTCGGCTGCTCCGTAAAAGAGGAAATGCACCTCAATACTAATGGTTTTATTCACAGAAGCACGCACATCTACAACACTTATGGTGGGAGGATATCGTATTATTATTAGTGACGCACTAAAAACGAACGGACACTGACACAGTTTGTACACTCACGATGGGCTCCTACTAAATTATACAAACCACAGTCGACAAAAGCTAACCAGCGAGATAGCATATTGGAGTAGTCACATAACTCGAAGCAATGCATAACTTGCCGGAATAAAACTACGATTGAGACACGATTTCCAGTTGGGCCATAACATAACGTGAATCCTGAGAGAAGCCCCGGATCTCTCTTGAACATTTATCACTTGGCCAGACCCAATCACAAGCACATTGTTTACAGACAGTGGAGCGCATCGCGGCTACCAGAGAAATTCCCGGTCTCCAGCGCTCGTAAACAAGAACCGTTCTATACCAGGCACTCGTCAGGATTTCGGTCGTAAGACCAACCAGACAAAAGTTGGATTCGAGATGAACAGGCCGAAAAGGATTTAGCGACAAGGTCAGGTAACAAAATGAGACGAACATGAGCTGAAGAAAAGGTGGGGAACTGAAAAGCACATCAGTTAATAGGTTCAGTAAGCAAATTGAAAGCTGAGGTTCGTTTTCGTACAGCTTCATATAAAAGGCAGCGTATTTTGCGACGAGAAACTGACGTAGAAGATGCAGCGAAGTTATCCATTTTACTGAACTATCCCTTCTTTTCTCCTGGCTTTGTACTTCTGGCGAAACGGCTATGGGGAAGCAATACGATCGAAGTACGAAAATATTATTGCGAAGGAATTCATTTCAAGACGTTTTTATTTTCTGAAAAACGAGAACAGCGGCACTTCAGGAGGACCTAACTATGCTTCTGGGAGCAAGTAAAGAAAATAATATTATCCTGACTGGAAAAATACAGGTTGAAAAAATAAGGTTGAGAAAAAGAAGTAAGGAGACCAAGAAGTGAGGAAGCTAAGAAGGGAGGAGGTCAAGAATTACTGAAATTAAAAAGACAGGAGGTCAACAGGAACAGTCCATGACGTCAAAAAAATTTGGCGGTCAACAAGAACAGTTCAGGAAGTCAAAAAGAACCAGGAGGTGAACAGGAATCAGAGGATCAACAGGAATCAGGGGGTCAACAGGAACTTATGAACCGTCGTATCTCGAAAGGAGGTCAACACCATCGTAAAAATTCACTCGCTCCCCAGCACAAAGCTCTTTGCAATAAATCCTCGGTGCGTAAAGGCCGCGAACGGCTGCAGAAACATTCACTGCCCATCCAATATGCACATTTGTACGGGCGTATTGGCAGTTTAAAACGTTCGCTGGATTACGCATGCATGCGCCGCCAACGAAGGCTACACGGTCAAAGTCTATATTTTAACTCCATGCACCTCGAGAGGCCGGGGCCAGTGCACCTTTTGTCTAGAAAAAACAGGGCCTTCGTTAGAACTGCAAAAAAAATTGAAACACAGAGGGGAAGGAAGTCAGGGGAAGAGAGGAGGGGCGGCGGAGAGGAAGGACCGCGGAAGTCGCGAGAGACCACGAGAACTAATGACAGATCTACAGCTAGAGTTTTCGAGATGCCAATTCGGTGAGATCCTCTCAAAATGCTCGAGCGTCTTAGGAAAATAGAGATTGTCGTCGAAATTTAAATACACTACAAATATATTTCATCTAATATTGTAGTAAAGATTTTTCATAATCATGTTACTCACAGCTTGATCTAATGCAAAAATCATGACACTTACACTTAATACATGGTTGGTAGTTACTCCAAGTGCACGAGCGTGTAGAGTTCACTAAAGTATTCTATTCTTAGACCATAGAGGATAGGTATGATGTACAGCACGGGAAAGCTTTTTTTCCATGTATCATAAATCAGAGAGATTTATATTATTCACAAAATGTACTTGCATTTTCTCTCTAGGTGAAAAAAAATGTGAGTAAAGATTAGTGCAATATTTTTCTCAGCTTTCTACAGAAAATAAAATTTGCTAAAACGCTTGGACGATTTAACATAACCAGGGCAAGAGAAATGTCTTTGCCCACAGTTCGATAAACACGTTTGAGTAGCGAAGTCTGAATGCGCAACAATCTAATCACAGAGCTCACTAGGGCGCTAAGTGCTAGCGCTCCACCAAATTGAACGAACGATGAAGAAGGAAGATTTTTGCCATCCATGCGACTCTTCAGGAGATATTCTAATGAACTACTTTGGTTCAGCGCAGAGATTGCTAGACAGCAGAATTACGAACTTGAAGTTGGTAGCTGAAACGCTGAAAATAACGAAATGAACACCAAGGAATGAATGACAGAGGAACGTGCTATCAATACGATCTCAAATTTTTGGCTACCGATGAATGTTTGGCTTTCTTATAGGGTGGGAATGATTACTGAAGTTTAGCGAGAAAAAAATGTATATTTAATTTCAGGTTATCAAATGAACACATAAGCAAGAAATCGGTGGCGTCTGCACAGGTTATGCAGCGAACTCTTACTTCAATTTCACTATTCACAGTTCGAGTCTCTTCGTTAATTCCAGGTCCTCCCGAAAGGGGTTTCATGCCATGCGAATCAGATGTATGCTTAGGAGCTCTTAAATATTATGCGCGTTGCTCAACTGGCCGTTCCGAGGTACAGTGCCGCTGTCCACTGGAGGGAAGGGTCGTCCTCGTCTTCCAGAGCACGGCCTCAGGCTGCGCCTCATGTGACAGGATAGCGATAGCGCAGAAGAAATACGGCAGAGAGATTGGTGCTGTGTATATGGTCGGCTACAGCGCTCAAGGAAAGGGATATATATGAGAAACTCAGGTGCGGCGGAATAACTGCGGGGAGAATTAATAGATTTCTCAACGCAATAGGAATGCCGGGGCAGCATTGTTGCTCAAATGCGCTATATTAGAAGAAAACAAGGCGTTTTACCCTCCGCCAAACAGCTGGTAATACGGATGCAGAGAAAATGTTGTTTACTCGACCAAGGTAGTGACATGAAGGGAAAATACAAAGTAAACATGAGCCTAAATGGTTGACCAAAGCAGTGATACGAATAAAAATAACCTGATGAAAGACCGTCGTTTTATGGCTGACCAGAGTAGTAGCATAAAAGGAAGAAGACCTAGTCAAGAGCAGCCATTGGGCCTCTACAGGAGCGACATCATTTTTCAGGCGGACAAGCTTCGGAGGCAAACTTGAAGGCCTGAAAAATGGCCCCAGATAAGACGGAGGGAATATTCCCAGATTTTCTGCGCGTGTTTCTCAATCCAACTGGATTCTTAACAATTAGGTCAGAATAATTCTACATAGCAACACGACCTTTCGCACTTGAGATGTGAACTGCTTCAGATTCCGGAAGATAAATTTGGCTTGCAAAGCATATATTATGTACAACATAGTGAGTCTAACGTTAGTAAAATTACTGCATTCGAAAGTGAAGGTGAGGTCGTAAAATGCACGACGTGTGACGATAAAGTTTCACCTCCTGCTTTATAATATTACCACCAGAGCTGCCTCTCTCTCTCGCTCCCGCTGCTCGGCAGAATCGATCAGTCCGAGGTGAGGCGCACCAGAGGGCGTGGCCTGAGCCTCTCTCGGCCGACCTGGGCACTCGAC